>JAHZMX010003703.1:0-18012 GCA_027743895.1 Seira musarum
ATTCCCTTCTAATGAAATATGTTTTAGATAAGGTACATACACATACCTCCGCATATTTTTTGATTACTTTTTGTAACAAGACGTAATTTACCAGATTATTCCCTTCCAATCCTCCTCGTCTACCCTTTTATCAGGAGAGTAGCGGCAGCGGAGCAGATATTATTGATAATGGAGTCCATTAAAAATCGAATCGGGAACACAAGAGAAGCAAGCGAGAATAAAAAAGAGAGGATGACGATAATGATGACGATGATGAAGTAGTGATGTGCCGTTAAGTAGCACCACCCATTATTTACTTGCCACCACCACCAGCGCACTACTGCTTACTTACTTTACTTAGCACGTACCTTCATCATGAGTAGTGCAGTGCCACCGTAATTTTCCTTAAGTGCACCTGGTTAAACTGATTTAAAGAAAGATGTCGAGTAAATAGACAGGAGAACGGTGAAGAAGAAAAAAGGAGGATGGCAAAAAAGAGGAAATTGCGGAGGTTGCTTCTATTACGAACGCTAAAAAGATGAAATCAGGGAGTAGAGTAAGTAAAGGATGGATGATCTAATAATTTTCTTTAAACTAGGATTTAAGTGAGTACATGTGTACGGGTACATATATTTTTGCTACACCTACATTGGGACAGGGAAAAATTTAAGTGGAACCGATTACCAATCTTGCGTCTCTGACATTTTTGTCTAGGGTAAAAAAAAACTATCGACTCGTCTCTGGTAAAATCAAAAGACATGAGCATTGAAGAAAAGTTGAATAAGGCGAGCAATCAATGATGTGATGTGATCATAAAATTGATTTCTCTTCTTCTGTTCAGGACGAGTAATTGTAAAGATTGTGATGGGCGATGTGATGTGTGCTTTGTAAATGTTGTGGCAGCTCAAGATTATTTTTTGATTAGTACATTTTCTTTGATAGTTATCGATCACTATCACACATTAGCGGAGTCTTATGCATACACGGGCATACAAAAGAAGCGAAACTTTTTAAGAAGCTGTGATTGATGCATCCATTATTCCAACAATGGAAAGTTCACAAAAAAATGATGAAGTCAATAAGTTAAGGGGAAAAAATTATTACTCTATTTTAAATGATGAATAAGACATCAGAAAAGAATAGATACACACAAGACTGTAGACTTTTGGGGGCAAAACGATACCAAGAAAATAAACTAAAGTGACAAGCAATTTAAAGCAACTTCTTGTCTTGACACTGACAGGAACAGTTTTAAAAATATGAATTCTAATAAAAAACTATTACTTATTTCATTTGATGCGCATTAACAAAAAAGGTCAAGCTGTCCATCAAATCTAAATGCTCGCCTCTACCATTGTTAAACTTTTCAGGAGTAGGAGTCACTAGACAAATATTGTATTGTGTATATTTTTTATCAAATATCCGGACATTTTGATTATTCCATTACGTCTTCATTCTAACATGTTATTATTACTCATCATCGTCATTATTGTTAAAATGATCAAGAGCAAAAAATTCATTTTTTGCTGAAATACAAATACCTACACATATTACTTCCATTAGCTCACAAAACGAAGAACTGTTGCATGCTTCCCATTCACCAAAAAGTAAAAAAAATAAATCCATGCGAAGCAAAAGCTAAAGAAGTGGACTACGAAAAATGTAAAGAACAATAAACACAATGATTTTTTTCCCTTCAGACATCCTCTGACATTTTTANAACGTAAAAAAAATAAATCCATGCGAAGCAAAAGCTAAAGAAGTGGACTACGAAAAATGTAAAGAACAATAAACACAATGATTTTTTCCCTTCAGACATCCTCTGACATTTTTTACTCATGTTTTGTGGAGTGTAAGTGTAAGCAATTTCGGTTGTTAGTTGGTGGCACAACATGAGTAAAAATATATAAGAGCTTTGAAAAATGTTTTATTATCTGACGTGGTCAGCAATTTGCAGATGAAATTTTCTGAATAAAACTAGACAGGTTTCAATTAGTCCCATAATGGAATGGATTATTGATCTTTAGTGGAGCGCTTTTGTTGGTGGATCAGCAGCCCTCCAACATGTTTCATGGGGTATGCATAACCTATATCATAAGTGCATTATATTCATAAAAAAAAGATTCTGATAAACCGAGACTGTCGGATCGTATACCTATTTAGTATGGCATGCAAGTCTTTTTCCGTTCAGGTAAATTAAAAAATGCTATTTTGTAAGCTCTTCTAAAAAATGCAATACTTTGTTGATGTGCTCGAACCAATGTAAAGTACGTAATGTGACATTATTCCGGTTGAATTACTTAAATAAGCCTTGTAAAACGTGCATGCGACAGCTGACGGGTTTTGACACCTACGAAGCTACAGCTTTTTTTTATCAGATGGTGTAACTAAGTACGTCCGTCCGCTTCTGCTCGCAGAAGCATTTTTAAAAAAAAATCTTCATGTTGAAAGAGTGGGTGTTCTGTAGTATGCTTTTTTTTACATAATGCATTATTTTACAAGGGAAAAGCTTTCTTTTATCCCTCCTTCTTCATGCAAGGATTGTTTACAATGCGCATTACCAACTAATAAAAAGTTGATCACTGTCAACGAACAAGTTTTATTCCGGTGACATTAGAGGATTTAAAAAGTTGAACAAGATGCAAAGACTAATCACACATGTGTGTGATGTGATGGGATATATATCGTCATCAAAGGAATTCGATACGAATCTCGCAGCTCGCTCACTCTTCAAGATTTTTATTGATGATAAGCTCTTTTCTTTAAAAAATGAAAGATGAGGAGAGGAGGTGGGAGACGATGAGTGGTTGACAATTGACATTTTTATTCGTTTTTTGTTTGCCATTACGAGATTGAAAGGTGTTTTTTATTTAGTGCTAAGTGCTCTCTTGTGAGCAATAAGTACATCTAACGGAACCTTGTGAGTATAGTAGTAGTCCTTTTGATGTGGAAATTTGTCAATTAGATTGCAATTTAAAGATGAAAAATGAGATGGTTTACGAGAGCATTATCAATGTCAAGTTTTGTTTGGTTGGCCACTCCCACACCAAAAACATGAGGAAAGGAACGAAACCCTTTTGCTCTTGGTGAAGGAGTGAACGAGCAAATTTTCATTGATGTCCTGCGACAAAAGCGGTGAATCTTTATGAGATACGTTTGCTTGCTTCCTCTCCACCTGGACTTTTGGGATATGTCCATATGTTTTCCTATTGTGAGCTATTATTATTAATTTGCTTTCTAAATTACATTTCCCAGGTCTCGATAATCAGATCGTTTATAAGCTTTTAAAGGCAAAGTTACAGATCCTTTCATCTTTTTTTTTCGCTTTCCGTTAATTCTGTGATTGAAAAAATCTAATGCATTTTTACCTTCCTGCGCTTGTTTTGAGATTGAAACCTAATAAAATTGTGATTTTTCTTATCAGAGTAAATAATGGTGCATATGACAGAAAAGCGATGTTTTGAAGCTCACCGACATACATAAATGGTGAGTTGTGATTGTTTGTGAGTCGGTCTGGTAGTGTATATTTTCCTGTGGCAAAATGTGTGTAAAAAGGACATCTCTATGAATCTCTTCATCTCTTTCATTATCAACATCATCGAATTTATGAATGTATTTACTTATCGTCCTGAAAATGGGCTTAAGATCACGAACAAGATATGATTCATAAAGGAACCAGTCTCCAAAAAGGGAAATGCCATTAAGCGAAAGCTAAAAAGGATGGATGATGGGTATAATACTCCATTCTAAAAAGTAGAATAATGTATCTGTAGAGGTATAGCTTGTCTATCTATATGCCTTTGACAACAGACCAAAGGCATGCATCTAATAATCTAATATTCGAGAGCTTTTTGTGTTGGTTCTGAACTACCAGTAAAACTATAATATCACTTCCGACGTGTTTGATGAAATCGGATTGACATATTATTTCATTTGTTGTATTTTCCTGTTTGTTTGTCTTGTTACTTTTCCTCTAGGCCTGTGTCTATGTATACTTATATGGCAAGGCTGGAGATTGAAAAAGGTAATTTTACCTGATTATAACTCGATTTACAGGATCAATCATGGAAAAGGACAATCCGATTTGCATTCAAGCTCTTCTGCTCTCCGCTTTTTTTTCGTTATCGTTCATCATCGAGATACTGTACACGCCTTACCAAATGTTCATGGAAATATGAGAAGTTTTGGAATAGAAGGTTCCTTTGGCCGTTCTATTTCCACGATCAAAATGATGGAGATGTAAACGTTGGAAAAAATTGGAAACGAGTAATGATTTTTTTCCTCCGTGCATGCCCCTCTCATCCATGCCCTGGTAAAGTAGGAGGAGCACGAAGGGAAAAGATGAGAAAAATGGGAATCGGAAATTGAATTTTTGGGAATCAAAAACCTCCCACCAAGTCAAATTCAGTCAATCTATATTCAAATCAACCATTTTCCCTTTATCTTTGGACCCGGAAAAAAAATTGTGTATTGATGTTAGCCTATGGGAGAAAAAACAAAAAGGAATGGAACGCTTTTTAATCTCTCAACATTAACAAGAAATCAGGGGATTGGATAAAAAAAGATTTGCAAAAATCTATGTTTATAAAAACCTAATATTATAGATTTATATGCATATGAAAAGTGGATTAAAATTGAAATGACTTTCTTGTACCCACTTTAAAAACGGTGCCTAGTAAAAAAAATACGTAGAGTGTGTGGTCTGGTCGGTTTAGTAAAGATGGTTGATGGAAAACTGTGTCGGGTGAATTGATTTTGATTGAATTTTCATTTTATATATAAAAGAAAAGGATTCAACTCAAAGGGAAAAAAATGTTCATGGGTTACCAGTCATCACTTCTTCGTTCTTTTCCAAAGTAGCCGAGAAATGTTCCCTTTAAACCAATAAATTACGCAATAATGGAAAGGAAAAATCGTTTCACTTTGTTCCCCTTTTTCTTGAAGAAGGAATAAAGAAGGCGTAATCAAAGGACTCCCCACATTCATTTTTCTCTAAATTATGGAAATTGAATAGAAAGAAAAACTGGTAAAAAGGGAATTTGATTTGGAAGAATGAACTCAAAACTGACCATGATTCAGTAAATGAAAAAGGGAAGACAAATTTGCATTGTAAAATGTGATGTTCCTCTCAAAATAAAATATTTTGTTGAGTTCATCCACTAGACATTGCATTGTGAGTAAAGTTGAATTGCGTTTTTTATAATGCTCAAAATTGAATATGTATAAGAATCCTGTTTCTGTCTGTTTGATCTCTTTCACACGTAATGGAATTAAAAAGGATATTTTTTTCTTACAAGGAAATCTTGTTGAAACAGACAGACAACTGACACCTCATCATCGTCATCATTATCACAAAGGAAAATAATTTTTTTACCTTCATAAATACATCACCTGCCATCCATTTTCAAGTCTAAAGGGTTCATGAATCATCATGACTGCAATTTGTTGCGCAAAAACACTAATTCATGCCAATGTAAAGTAAATTAATCCATCGCGAGAGAAATGTTCGTGAAAAGTAGTCAGTCAGCTCTAAAAGGATTTATTTGTGAATAATTAAGGCAATTTTAGGTAATTATTCTTCACAATTGATATTTTCAAGTGATTAGCCAATTACTACAATAGAAGAAAAAAATGTATGAAGGAAGAGGGTAATGGAACAGTTTCAATTAAATCAGCATTAAGATGCAGTCAAGTTATGAAAAAAACCTGTTTTCTTATTATTGCATGGCGTGAACTTCATTTGTTATTATTGGTAATTAGTTAAGCTCTGTTCACTCCCACCTTTTAGATTTCGACTTGATTTCAAAGTTTATGTACACCCGCAAGCTGTTCTAAAAAGATATTTAAAACCCTTTCAAAAAGGTACAAAAAAATCGTATGTGTGTAAGTAGATGTAGATTAATGAGAATCTTCATCGCCCGCATGATGATGAATTTGATAGGATGCAGTTCGTGGGTTTCACACGTTATGAAAAGGTGACGCGGCGACTGACTACTGACTCGATGCTAATGTCTGGCAAAAGTAATAAGTGCACTTGGCATAATCATCATGATCATCTTCATTACTAATTGTAAATACCGTCCTCATGAAAAAGGAGAAGGCGAGTCAGGAGAATCTAGTCTAAAAATGTGAGTATTACACTGACGGATCCAGATTAAATGGTGAAGCAAACCGAATTGAAAAGTTGATTAAAGTTGAGGAATTTGTTAGTACAGTGCACGAATTAATTGACTCCCACTCCGTTTCTTTCATACGAACTTACTGTCTATTACGAAGAATTGTGAGAGCATTAAAAGTTTCATTCTGGAAAGGGAATACGTATGTACTTTTCAATTCAATTCAATAAAAGTTAAAAGATTGAAGAAAATGTTTGGAGAAATTTTTTTCTGCATCCATCTTGTTAGTCGATTTAAATCGCCTACGTGCAAACTTAGCCACGTTTTTTATCTAGTTCTCAGGAAAAACTTTTTTCTGTTGAATTCGTTTTCTCTAGAAAACGACGACTTCTACTATGAACTTTTTTTCCTGAATATTTTTCCTTCTCCATTTATAAGTACATACAGAACTTACTACGCAGCAGTGTAAATAGAATATTATACATTATGGATGTGTTGGAAAGTTGAAAATTAGAGGAAGAAAGGAAAAATAAATTATGGTGATTTACATTTTTTCCCTCGCAGTAATCCCGTATAACTTATGACACAGGAAGGAAGTTTGGAGAAGAGAACGGAGATTAGATGAGTTGATGATGAGGTGGAATTTTTTTTAATAAAAAAAAATCTTTTCTCTTCCCATTTAAGTTTGAAAATCTAATCTTAAGCTTTAGCTAAATCCCGTCCTTTACACGTAGAAGGGAAAAGTGTGATAGGATGGGTTGGGAAGTGCGTAGTTTGGCAATACAATAGTCTGCAATTAAGTTCCCATTCACCGTTCATTTTTTCGGTGGCATGGGACCAGTAAAATTGAATACCTCTTCCTTACTCCATTTCTATTGCTTTCTCGTTATCTTCAATCATCGATGTTATTTTGTAAACTTAAGTAGAGTCGGTCTGGTGAATAAAGTAAGTTTTTCAAGTGTATCTTGGGCATACACTACTGGCCACAAAACGGATTGGTTTGGTTGGTCGGTCAGTTGGTGATTTATAAATGCGAGACCATTTAATCTAATGGAGTCCTTAGACGAAAAAGGAAAACTTTCCAGAGGGGATTGTGCCATTCAATTCAAGCAAATGCAAGAGATTGGCTCACCATGGTTCACAATTCGTATGAAAGCATGCCTACATTTCTTTTCACACAAAATCACAATTTCTTTTCCACTACTATCACAATGCTTCTTTTGTAATGATGATGTCCAGAGAAAAAAAATAACTTGGAAGTTGGTTTGACCATTAGACACATCCCAACCATACTACTGCATACAACAACCTCCCTGCTTGCTTCGTAATCTAAAATTATAACAATTCATGTTTGGTTATGGTTATGACAGGGAGGAAAGTTGGAAAATTTGATAAAAACGTTCTTTACAATTTTCTTTGAATAATGTTTTTAAAGGAAACGAATGAGTTCTGCTGTCGTTGTGTATTTTACACTTTACCACGATACATTCCCGTTAAAGTAGATTTAGATTTTAGCGACTCGGAATCTTAAAAATTGCACAAGCCCTCATAAGTTGTCTACCTATTATGGCTTAACATTTTTTTATTTCTCCTCAATATTAAATGAAAACAAAAATATCAGGAATAAATGATCCAAACATAATCGTAAGTAATACATACTCATCCATCTCTTTATCCAATTTTCTGTACTTGTAATGAGATAAAAACATTTTGTCTCATCTCATTGTTCTCATATTTTCCTCAGTCTTTTTATCTGACAAAAAAGACGGTAAGTGGATGAGCTGTTCTCTCTTTCTATCCACTTTTGACACATTATTTTTTCCTGATCCAGATACAATTTGGCACTTTGTCCCTCAAAAGGTACGACATATGAACTGGTGACAGACACATCATTTCAACATGTACCTAAATGTACGTGTACGTAAAAGAAACTTATTTCTTCGAAGCTCATTCTTTTTTTCTGTCCTTGTTCTACCACCACCGCCAGGAAAACATTTTCCCTCTTTTCGAGTAGAAAATTGAACAAAATCTAATAACTTTTCCTGGTACTTACTTGCTCTCAAGCCGATAAATGCGCATTATGATGACAATAACTGGGAGCCATTGTGATCGTTCTTCTCATTCATGATCAAAAATGATGTTGGTGATCAAAACAGAGGAGAAGAAGAAAAAATGATAAAAGTGGATGGTGACTGGTGACACATCATTTTGTCTTGTGAATTTCCCCCTTTTTTGTTCTCACAGCGTGTGAGCAATGTGTGTTTTAGTCAGTCTCATATGAGTCCACAAGAAGACTAGGTACATACATACGTACAGAGTGTTTTCATACTTTCACCCATTATCTCAAAGTTTTAAAGAAATTTTCACATCAAGTCTGTAATATGAAATGAAATGATGATGTGGGTTCAGGGTGCCTCACAAGTGAGGACAATTCCCATCAGCTCATCACATTCAGCACAGATGGAGCAAGTAAAATGTCTTTTTATCTTTGCAACATCAACATCCTTACAAATACATCTACTACTTTTTATTATGATGATGAAGAAAAAGAACATTAATATTGCCATCATGGTGTGAGGAAGAAGAAGTTTGTTTTCTTAAGGACATCTTTTCCACTACCTTTCCAAATTCAATTCCAGCCCTTCACTTATTTTTCATGTCATCGTGATGAAATAAGTGTAAACAATTTTACTCTGATGCTCAGTTTTATAAACGAGGTTGTGTTCTGAGTTGTGATGTGATGTTACTTTCCTGGACAATGAAAAAAGATTCTTTCAATTTTCTTATCTTGTCATCCTCAATTTACTATATTCTTTACTTATTTATTGTCTCATTTTTCCCTTATCAGCTTTGGGTAGGGGACCATCAGCCGCGTCAACGGCAAATCAGGCCGCAATGGCTGCTGCCGGATTACTCAGTGCTTCTAACCAAGCTGCCGCTTTATCCCTGATGGATCCATGGTTAGCGGCTTCACCCCTTCTAGGATCAACGTTATCTCACGCACTTCCAGGATTTCTTGCCCATCCTCAAACATGTTATCCCAGCTATTTAACCCCACCAACCTCAGCAGCTGCGTCGCTCTTATCAGCGGCTCATCATCATCATCATCATCATGCACAACACCCTCAGCATCATAGTCCTTTGTTGGATGCACGTGCTGGACCAGTCAAGATCTCATCACCTGTGACTTCCCTCAGTGGAATCCATTTGAGTCCTGGAAGTCCTCCGAGTAGTACAACAAGTAGCAGCGGGGGTGGAGGCGGGAGTAGTGGAGGAACTGTTGTTGTTGGAGGAGGAAGTGGAAGTGCTTCCCCAGGTGCAGATATCATGTCAGGAGGGAGATCTTCCAATAGTATCGCTGCTCTTCGGATGAAAGCGAAAGAACATTTGGAGTACCTTATCCAAAGGGATACAGATAACTTAAATAAGTATCCTGTAGATTTGTTAACAGAAAATCTTTGTAAAAGTATCAGTATTACAAAATGTAACTGTCATGTTATAATCATGTAAAAGATCATTGTTATACATAAAATGTTTATTCTATTAGAGTATATAGGTCATTTATAAAATAGATTACATTTTATTTTCGTAATTATCTTTTTGTTTGTGTTTTGTCTTAATTTTAAATTGACATGTGTAAACTACAACAGAATATATAAAAGTAATTTATGTTTGTTTATTTCAGAGATTTCTATATTTACGTGTACTTATGTATAAAATATCGACTCTGTAAGTACTAGAACTATATAAGAATCCATATTAAACGATTAAAAGTCCCGTTGCATATTCGTCTCCTTATTGAGATGTAATCTGCTTTGTACTGTGCTGTGAAATAAATGTTTTAAATCTATTCTATGCGTATAAGTGCTAAATGTAAGATAAACTTAGGTTTGTAAATGATTGAATTGAAAATACCAATTTTATGTACATCCGGTAAAATTTTCATTTCTGTGCATAGTATAACGTGTGTGATCATTACCATTAATGAATGGATTGAATGTGTATTTTAAAGATCTGCATGCCGTAATTAAGTGATCATTAGCCTAGCTCTATATATAAAAGTAAGAACGATTCTCTACAAAATGAACCTAAATTACATGATAATATATGAACAAATACAAAATTAATCATGTTTTGAAAACGCAGAGTTGAAATAAAAACGTTACAAACATTCCGAAAAACTCATAACTTTATTTACAATCTTTATTCTGCTTTTCTAAATAATTCATATCCAAAATTAAATTTTGATACAAAGGAAGACGTTCTTTAATTTCATTCAGAGTCAGAAAGAAGATCAAATATAACTACACAAACTCATTTTTAATCAAAATAGTACTAAAATTGTGTACGTCTGTAGAAAGACATTTTCTGACGTGACTTGTGGATTTTATGTGTATGTGTTTTCTCAAATATTGAGTTAGGAAACATCAAAGGCCAGTCTCCTTTTAATTTCTCCTCTTTTTTTGTCTCAAGGGCAATTTACTTACTTTTACTCTTTCACACACTGCTACACTCGGAGAAAACAATGAATGGAGAAAGGGGGTCATAAAACAAAAAAAATGCTGCTTTTGTCATACGTCTTTTTCCCGCTCCGTCCTCGTCTCGTCCTCTCTCCTTTTGCTTGGATAAGGCAATAAAATGCTAATTTCTGTTTACGCTGGTTAATCAACCGTTAGCCAAAAAAACCGTTTCATTCATTCAACTTCAATTTTCTTCCTTTCCCTTCACTTAATAAATCCTTCTCGTTTAAACTCTCAAGCTAGCCAGCGTCCGTGCTCTGAATCAACTTCATATAAATTGGGAAGAGAGGAAGCAGTAACATGAACTGGATAAAACGACAATCTTTTCCAAATAACCCTTTTTCTTTCAATGAAAAAGACAGAAAAGCATCCTTCAAACTTGCGTCCAGGCCAGGCGCACATCATCAATTGCCTTCTTTGTAGCAGGAGCGAATAAAATGGTATTTGTTAAGGACCATCTTTTTTAATACGTTTTGTTATTGCACAAAACTTGTTTCCGCCACATTCGAATTGAGCCAGAAGCCATGATATTATATCATTCCCTCCTCCTTCTTCGTCTCTCCTCTTTTTTGTGCGACTTTTGCGTACGACTTACTACTTATACTTAATAGAGAAAACTTGAGTAAATAACAACTCCTCTTTCTCTGTCCTTTCTATGAGCTTACTTTATTCATTTTCTTTAGACGTTTGGGAAGGCTGTGGAAAAAGTACTAAAAATTTTTTTATATTAACTTGTTACGCTCCTTTTTCCATTAACTCATGAAGAAGACAGCGTGAGTTGAGTGAGGGGAAATAGCGTAAACTTTTTTCCCTTGTCTTTTTTATTGCTGGAATTACTCAGAAAAAAGTCTCCACTTTTCTTTGATTCCATTTTTATAATGAGATTTCAAGAGAAAAAATCATTATAACCAAGTTAGAGTTTGAGAAAGGACCACTTACTCCCAGCACCACCACATCAGACGTTCCTCTTCACTGCTCCTAATAAAGAAATTCCCTTTTTTTACCAAGTTCTTAATGAGAAAAACTTTTCAATTTTCTCCATCATTGACACCACTCAACTTGTCTCTAATTAAAAATCTCTGGTCTTGCTTCTTAACTCCCTCAAAAAAAGAAGAAATCTTTAAGCTGTAGTAGAAGAAGTGAAATCTTTACGTTTTACGTAGTTTTTTCTTCTGACAAAAGTTAAGTAACGAACTGATTGGCTCTAATAGGAAATCTCTTTTTCCATTCAACTTGAAACTTAAAACAAGCCCCCTGTCGTGCGTCACCAGCAGTAGCACTAATGAAGAAAAAAGTAACAGCTTTATTGAAGCCTTTTTTCGCACTGCCAAAAAACCCCCATCGTGTGATAAGGACGATGATGGAGAGAGAGAGAGTTAGAGCACCAGTGGAATCTCATCAACGAAAGAGATGGAGGAACAATGATGTTGCTAATGCATTTAATTAAACCTTAGCTAAACATTTGTATGGTTCGCTTCATTCTCTTCAAAACTAATTACCGGCATCAGCTTTATAAGCTCCTTTGCTCAACTTCTTCAAGCTACGGGGAAAATTAGACATCAAACCCGTCTAAAGTTTTTTTTTGTTCATGAGGCATGGCAAGAGCAAAAGTTAAATTGCTTCATTTTGAAAGGACTTGCGACTCTTCTCTTCTGTTCTGACAAAACGCCTAACTTTGATGAGGACGAAAGAGGGACAAGGAAAGTTAAACGTAATTTCTTTTTCATAGAATTTTTTATCGTATCAAGTCAATCCAATCATGTGAAAATCGTCTTAAAGTTTTTTTTATATAAAAAAATTGATGATGCTAATAAAATCAGGAGTGAAATCAAAATCTTTTTCCAATCCAATCTGAGCCCAATCTAAACTTGTAATTTGTCCAGTGAACCGTGTCAACTACGAATTCTCTGGACACTTTTCTTTCTTGACCAAAATATATAATAACCTGGTTGACGAAGGGGGACCCCCTGCGAGAATACATGTATTCAAGCTGATTTTAATTCTGCCAAGAAAAAGACGGTAAAAAAGATTCCTCTGGATTCACAGTCAATCAGCCACAGTCGTAGAAGAGCGAACAAAAAAGACGACAACTTACCAGTTACTTACTGCGCTCCTTACCATTCAAGAACAGATTTCCTCTTTTTCCATAATGCCTTCACTTAAAAATGTCATCAAAGTCGGATTAAGTTGAGATGGAAGAAGGAAAAGAGGATTTTTATCAACTTATTATTATTATTATTACAACTTTCATTGCACTTTCAGTCCACCGTCGATTTTTTACAAGGACCAAGGACCAATGTATATGAATAGGAAAGTCCAGTCATAAAAAAATGCTGCTGCAATATAATATGTATAGCTTCTCTTAAGTGCCTATAAACATAAAAAGGTCTTTTCAGAGAGTGTATTTTTAGTAAAAGAGAAGATGTACAAGCATTAAGCAGCATTCTTTACAAGGATGAAGATGATTACTTGATGGAACAAGCAACCCGGAAATTTGATGCTTGTACTTTAACAAGCTGACACAACGGTGGTCTTTTTCATCCAACAAAGAGATATGTACGTACTCTCTCATTCCTAATGCACGTCATCATCCCAATTTTTAGTTTACTCTTCCGTAAACCCTACAAAAAACTTGAATGCAAAACGATTCATGTGACACTACATTTTTTCGTAATGATGATAATTCCAAACTAATGGATATTTAGATGCGCTTTGATTAAGGTCGGGGTAGGCACGGATTGATAAAAAACTCGATACTTTTATTATCGACATCATGATCAAAGGCACTAATATCCCTTAGCCCTTTACGTAATTAATATCATCATCGAAGATCAGATACAACGATATGAATGATGCGTGTGATGATGCATCCTTTTGATAAAATGTCTGCTCACTGAACCTTGCTATAATTGTATCAAGTTTATCCCTCCAGCCTAGTTTGCTTTTCCCGATGAAGTTTTTCCAGGTGGGTTACCAGTTTCAGATGCCTAAATTGCTTTTGCAAGCATGATTCGAGAATAATTTTTTAAAATAAATTCATTAATACGTTTTAGTTTAACGATAATCCGACTATGGTTAGAACAAAAAGAGATATATTTTCTAACCGCTTGAAATTCCTTTTGTTCATGGGATTTAGAAAAATATGTGGTACCTCCCAGCAAAAGTAGGCATTTGTTGTTTGAGAGAGTATAAAAGCACTCGTATACATCATTTAAGGGATAGTTTGTTAAGGCTAATCGCTTTTATCGAGCCAAATATGATCGGCTGCAGTCTAAAAATAAATCTCATTTGATAGTTCTGTAAACGATTGTGGAAAAAGTTTGTACAAAGTTATTTTTAATCCAGTTTTGTTGCAGAGATATAATATGTCATGGACAACTCTGCTTTAAGTGCTTCTAACTACCTCAAAATAGAAAAACTATGGCTCTGCCGTACATGAATAATGTGTACTTTTTTGTAAGACACCCGCTGGAAGGAGATAAGCTTGTTTTCGTATTCAAGTTCGATTTATGAGCATTTAATTGTGTCGGTTAACCAAAAAAGCTTCCGACACTCCAGGAGGTCACCGTCACCAGTCAGTTGAGTGTAATGCATTACAATGCTATACATGTACAATACTTTGCCAAGCTCATAACATTCAACATTTGAGTCTGATCGATCAAGCAAGTAATTATATACTGTACAAGTTTTACTTTTTACAAATTGCGTGGAAATGAAGAAATTAAAATTTTATTATCAATTTCCACATGATAAAGCAGTAACATGAATTAAAAATCCTTGGAAGAATCTGAACGTGAAGAGTTCATCGCTACTTCAGTTTCAACGGGAAGGAACATAATAGTTTTACTTTGATTCACAGTTTTTTTTCTCACAATACTTAAGAATCTTTAAAATTGATAAATAAATCCTTTTGCGGGTGAACGCAGATGAAATGATGGTTTAAGGAGAGTAAAGCATTTGAAAATGAATTTTTCAGCTGAAAGACGAACCCATTTATCCATACATAATTAGTAGCGTTTTAGCTTTTAAAATGTTATCATTACTGCCACACTAACAATTATCAGCCACCCATTACAAACCCAAACCTTTTTAGTCACATTGCATATGCCTACTTAAGTAATCATAATTACACAGGGCAGACCCAAGTTGATATGCTCAATAGTGCGTGCCCCTGAATGACTGATGATTTCGTCAGGAAAGATGTGTTTCACCCAAAACCTATATTTAAAACATCAGAAGCAGAGATAAAGTGTGAGCACCCTTTCCTCTATACCCGTCTTCTGCATCATTCATGATCATCAAGATGATCGGTCACTGATTGTGAGTTTGAGATGTTCAAGTGTATATTTTTGTTGTAACAAAGTGGTAACCCTTTCATTCATACAATTTTTTTTCTCTCCCATTCAGTGTAGATTTTCCAAAGCTGCCGACTCAATACCAAGAGTTTTGATACAGTTTCATTTCATTCATGATCTCAATTTTCTACTCTGTTTTTCATTCATCGCTTTAGCTTTGGTCATAATGTCCTGGTTGTTTTGTTTGCAGCCGTCGTCGAGTGTTAAATAATGGGTGGTTAAACACTGGGAAAAAAAGAAAGCGATCATCATCGTCACTATATTCGCTACGCTTTATGGATTCATTTTTTCTCCTTCTTTCTCATTCAGAAAAAAAATTGAAATGAGATCCATTTTCATCATCATCTCTCCCGTTTTGTACTTGTGGACTGAAGGCTTGCTCCGCTAATGATATCTTTTTTTCTATTCTTCCCATTTGCCAGTAGACAATGGGACAATGCGATACTAATAATGGTCATTTCTTGGTGCAATCATTATTATTATTGGTATTGTTACAGAGTTGTTGTTGTTATTTCGTTGGTTTGATACTTGATTTTCCTTGGTTGGCTGAGCAAGTAACAATATTGGGGATGGATTGCGATATAAAGATGAATTTCTATTCGACTCCCTTCCTCACTCACGTTCCGTTGTTTGCCCCATTCATTGACAGCTTTTGCAACAGTAACAGAAGCAGTAATTTGTCAAAACGTGGGATGAAGAGAGGATCGGATGCATGCGTGGACAATGGAAAGGATGAGAATAGAAATAGGAAGCATATTGCATTGCGTGTTGCTGTCTCTCTTCTTATTGTCCCTTTTCATTGACAGGATGCCGCAGTACCGGGGAAATGCGAGAGATTTTTATTCTGTTTGGTCATGTACAAAATCCACTTGAGTGGGATGTGTGACAGAGGATTTCTACTGCAAAGGGATTAAATATCGTTTACAATTAAAAAATACCAGATTTATATTGAGTATGACTAGTCATTACTCATTATTAGGGAAAGGCCTTAGAAAAAATCATTGTTACGAATTTAATTACAACATTTAATTCGGATGACTGAATTCGTGTGAAAAGTTGTTTAGGCTCATTTGGAAAAGCATGTTCTTGTTTTCTGTGACAGAAGCCACGCTTCATTTACTTGGTCGTATTCTAGTCGAAGAGATGGTGCAGGTTCTAGGTACTTGAATACTGCCCCTTAGCATATGCAGTTGAATCACGAATGAAATGCGGTCAGAAAGTTAAAACTAGACTTTAAAATGTAAATCCAAATACGTATTTTAAAAACCTACCACCATCTTTCCAACAAAAGTTGAAAATAGATGTTAAAAAATTGTCTGTGCATGTATAAAAAGCACCCCTGTTCCTGTATTGTATTGTAACATTCCCCCTATAAAGTTTCCCTAATGGGACAATATGAATGAACAAAGATCTACACAACAAAAGTATGCTGTTTTTTATTATAGAGACTATGATGATTTTGATGTCTTAATATTTTTGAGTAAAAAAAAGCTTGATGAAAGTTCTACTAGATGACGAGACAAGCATCCTGTCAAAAAATCGTAAGATGATCTTTGTGAATTGTGAGTAAACAAAAAAGCATTACATCAAAACACAACAGAAGAGGGGCAATTTGTTGTTCGTAGGAAAAATCTACGTCACAGATTGAACTCCGGATTATTTTACACATCCAAAGAAAGATCATATTTGCTTTGATAAAACATCATCTGAAGTCTGAAACTGAAACAGACTTTCACATTTTTATCGTGTACACAAGTCGTTAGATTATGTATGCAGATTAGTAGTTCTTACCCGTAATTAAAAAAGGAAGTAAGTAATTACAATCTCTTACCATAAACACACAAAATGAGTTATTTCTTGAAAAACAATCAAGTTATGATTATGACATGATAGCGGGGGTGGGACGTGATACTGTCTAAAATATTTCCCATTGAAAGCCGATTGTACTGAATCAAGATTAAAGGCTCGACTGACGAAGAGAAACAAAAGATTTTGGAAGAATGTTCTGGTCTCTGTACTTAGGTATATGACTTACGTAATCATAATAGAAAAAGAAAGGTTGGCTGCTTATCAGAATAAAACTGCAGATAAAAGTTGACCACGGGTGGTAAACAACGCATGCTGTATACTGAAATTAAAAGTAAAATGTTATTTTTGGTTTATTATNTGGTCTCTGTACTTAGGTATATGACTTACGTAATCATAATAGAAAAAGAAAGGTTGGCTGCTTATCAGAATAAAACTGCAGATAAAAGTTGACCACGGGTGGTAAACAACGCATGCTGTATACTGAAATTAAAAGTAAAATGTTATTTTTGGTTTATTATCTCGGAAAAAGGAGAAAATTTTTTGATGAGAGAAAATGAGAAAACTAGAACCTCATTCTTGTCATTTAATCTTTTCAACAAAAATACTTCCCGAATTCGTGGTACGTATACGGTTAGCAAATAATAATGTAGGTATACTGCGTAGTATCATAATAGAGTTTTTTTTTGGATGGAGTGAATGTCAGAAAAATATGCTTATGCTAGGAGCTGTCACCCACAGCTGCTTTCCCTAATTTGCTGCCTAATTTAGTAGGGAATCATCATTATCGGGTAGTGTCCCATGTTAAACTTTGGACAATTTCGGGAAAATTATTTCTGGAAAGAAAGGGATACACGATATACGTAAACTCAATTTTAACCATGATTTTCCAAAATTAACAATCTTTCATTCCCTTTTGATCGTCTAGCAATTGAATAAAACCCTTTTTCTAGAAAACGTGGATAGATCATAATTAACTCATCAGATATTGCTGCTGTGTATGTCATTGGCAATCTTTTTTCTGTTTGATTTAGTTTTATAATTTGCGATATTATATCATCATTACACTCACACACACACAATTCATCTAGGAAGCTTGATGGAACGGAACCAACCTATCAACATCAACTGAGGTTAAAAACCAGGGAGCCAAGAAAATAAACCACTTTTTTGTCTCTTTGTCACTCTTTTCGTTCAAGGTAGAGAGACACGACAGGGTACCTTCACAGTAAAAAT
>JAHZMX010003706.1:0-32751 GCA_027743895.1 Seira musarum
TAATGTCTTCATTGTCTTAACCTGAAACGACCAGAATTAATCATATTTATAGAAAATCATCGTTATTATTTTCAATAACATTCGTTCCTATTGTTTTCTCTTCTGATATAAGTTTTTGTATGATGGGTACAGTATTAAGTGATGTTGAGAGAGGTCGATGGAAGTGGAGGTCAAAAGTCCTTGATGTCCGACGCAGATAAAGTCACAATTTATCTTTGCTACCTCATGAACATGTAATTCACTTTTCTTTGCAAATTAAGACAATTGCGTATTTCGTGGTGGGTGTAACTTTCCTCTACTTATGTACCTTCAAAAAACGGCCCTGTAATCTGGTGCAATCGTTGGAGGTGGTGTCTAAAATGAACCAGATTTGAACTTTGATTTTCCTTTCATTCATTTTCACTGCATGAATTGAACTGTAGAGTAGAACCAGTGACTTTCCTTAACATCCTGTTCTCAGACAGGATTTTATTACTACAAAAAATGCAATGGAGAGAAAAATGGGGAAGAAAGACATAGGCTCAATGTCCCAAGCGCGGTGTTCCTCTTCCCATCTCTTTGCTGATTGAGATGCGCAATAAGTAGATAATTTTTGAAACGGCTTTTTGTTCTTAGACTCTTTTAGTGTAAAGCGTAGCTTTTTTATTGAAAAAATTTAAAATCATTTTAAATTAAGGCTTATTGAGCTTCCACTTTTTTCTGGTAAAATATTTATTAATGAAAAATGTATGCATGCTCAGTAGAAAATAAATGAAGTGCAATTTTTTTCTAATCTCGTGTATAAAAAATGAGGAAAGAATGATAATTTGATTTTGCTTCTCTCGGAATGAAAAAAGCGTTGAAGGAAAAAATGCAAATGAATGAATTGTTTTCCATTATGCTGTTACTTGCTGATTTGTTGTCGGTTTCCACTTACTTACATGTGCCTAATTTTCATCGTGATTATATTTGAAACTGATGATTGTTAAAAATGATAAAAACAAGCATAACGCCTTAATGATCATGCCTTACATTTTCAAAAGATATGAAAAGTTTCATGAAACAAAATTCAAGCGAATGAATGCTTAAAAATGGAAGTAGGCTTTTAAAGTGCATCATTTAGGTATTTCACACAATTTTGCATTGATTTTAGTAAGTCTCCTCGCGGCTCTATCTGGGATTTGGGGTTGGCAATGCAAAAAAATCAAAGGATCTTTTAAGAAGTGCTACACCCAAGACTTTCCTAAGTCATAATCAATATGATATACAAAGTATGAGAGAAGGATTGGCAAACCTATGAAAACTGAAAAATGTAACACAAGTTTTAAAATAAAATAACAACATCGTATTGTATTTGTATAAGATTGTTCGAATCTCGTTTTTCTCTGCATTGATGCCTTCAAATTTGCAGTCACTGCACTGCATTTGCACTTTGGATTAAACTTTGTAAGTTGCACTTGACTTCAGCTAAAGCCCCGATGCAATGATAATATGGGATTCAGCAAGTTAGCTTTGCAGAAAGCTTTAAAAAACAAAACAAGGTTATGAGGTGATAGACGTTACTTTTGGGTATCAAGTGCAAAAAGTTGTTTACTTGAAGGATATATGATGATATGATATTCAATTGCTTACGTCGTACATAGCCTGCCTTAGAGCAAGAGCGTGTGTGAGTGTAAGGTGCTCGATGCATGCAATATGACATAAATTACATATTATTAAGCCACTACTACTTACTACCCTTTTGCCCGTCATTCTTTTTTATTTTCATCTGTGTTCAGCAGGTTGAGAATCATTAAGCAAAATCAAACCAAGCAGCAAGTAAACCTCAGATTCTAACAGGTTAGTCCCAGCCCTTCTTTGTTTTTTTCCTTGCAAAAAAGTGCACGGATATCACTTTATTATCATTCATATAAATCATGCAACTTTTTCCCTACGCAAAAGATGCTGCCACAGTATCCGGTAACGATTCCCCCGGAGGGCTGAGCTGAATTGAAGATTTTAAAGTGCTCCTTTTTCGAGTGAGAAAACATGACGAGCGTTTTTACTTCACTTTCTTTAATTTGTCTGCAATGTCAGCCAGGACTGGGATGAGAAATTATTTTTTTTGAATTTAAGAAGCATGCATTTGAAATTTGAATCTTGAAAGTAATATAATGAATAAAAGTCTTTAGTGCAATTCTCAAGCAATTAGTGCATAGATAAATCCGTGATTACCCAGGTGAGGCAACTTATTATGAGTCACAGGCATTTTAATCGCGGGTAGGGCGGCTTATTAGATAGCATATTTCTAAGTTTTCATCTAAAACCCTTTTTATGCAAGCTAGGGGGACAAAGTTTCCATTTCGAAACAAGCACAATTATAACCTAACCTAAGACTCCTCCTCTGAATCCACTAAAAAGGTGAGATATGATATGTTATGACTTCAATCTTTGATGTCAACACCAACAGTCGTCTAGAGATGCTTGAAGGGTCATTTCCCTTTCGATTTCTGGTGTAGTAAAATATTTAAATTGGTCTTCTGTCTTGTCTCGTTCCACAGGTCACAAATTAAAAATATTTTTTATCGATGTACTTCATAAAAAATAGTGAAACTTTTTCTATTTCTAGCGAACTTCAGTCCTATGATCATGCAATAGTTACAGAGGAGGAAGTACTCACCAAACCACATTTGAATTTGGAGTTGAAAAAAAATTGATTGCATAAGAGGAGAAAAAAGATTTTTTTGACATGATAACGACAACAAGTCAAAACCTCAAAGCAAGTCATGATCACATTCGCTTACAACGACGACAATAATATTATGGCATCACGTTCAACTTCAACTACAAGTGCAAACAGTAAGAGTCGGTCGGTGTATTATGTTTCGTGTCGTATTCGTATTTGGCATGCGTAACAACCTAATGCATGCCTCAATAAAATCCATCACTTTCTTCACTAATAAAAAATGTAGAGTTTATGGGAAACGTTCATTCATTCATTTCTGTTCGACAAGATGATTAAAAAAAGATGAACACGTTTAGAGGGATGTTTGGTAGGTAAAAGTGACATTTTGAAAAAAATTCTAGAGATTTTTTAGTTCATTCACCGCTAGCGCTAGAAGAATAAATATCTCAAATAGTGGCATAACAGCGCCAAACATTTACAAAACAGCTTACAATTCATACATGATAATGCTCTCTAAGGATAAGATGTGACGTTCTAATGGACGGATGTGCGCGAGCAATAAAAAATTGCATAAACTAATAGATTTTTTTAAAATAGAAAATCCAACAAAATTCTTTAGAGATCATGCATTCGTATTCGTGCTTATATTTTTACTTCCTTTCATCATTAAATCGTCCCTAGCTATTTTCTAAAATGTTAATCTACCACAAACTTTACATCATTCAATACAATTATAGAAAAAAAATTGAAATGAAGCAAAAATTGCTAGGTACATTACTTACAAGCTCATAAGCCGGTGGCGTACTTTATTAGAAAAAGTTGCTGCCGATTTTATTGGCTTACAAAGCTCTCAAAATCATTGTATTGTTGAGTGCATTAAACAATATTAGTATTTTGAAAAATATTAAGCATTGTTCAATTACGATTAAAATGCATGTAGTAGACAAAGAGTGCGATACAATTTTGCGTTATTGAGTATTAGGTAGTTAGAAAACCCTTTAATGAATTCCTTTACTCATCAGAGAAGGGAAAAGAAGTTTAAGGGTAATGTATAGCAATGAACCTAACCTTTCCTTCAAGAAGTGTATTATTTGAGCAGTCGCGTTGCAAAAAAAAAAAGAACTTCGCATGAGCATGCTGATGATGACAAGGGTGGAATCGCACATTGTATGAAATGAATGCAGACGCACACCTGCACCACATCACAAACCATCCCTTTCCTTTACGTTGAAGGGAAAGCACAGCGTTGATTCAAACTATGAGGAAGGGTATGTTAGTAACACCAACGAAGCCTTGATTTTGATTCGCAAAAAAAGGAAAATATATGCATGCACGATCCTTGAAAAGGGTAGGGATAGTTTGAGAACAGGAGCCCTAACAAGTCTTTCCTTGATCGGTAATACCTTTTGTCTATAAAGCCCATATAAAAGGTGTTCATCCACCTGTCCATTAATTCAGTTTCGCTCTTTTCGTTGTTCACGCCAGACCTACTCGTAAGGTATCCGGGTTCTCTTAAAAATTTGCTGTTTGCCTATTCTTGTTTGGAAACAAGAAGTTGCAATATTTCCACAAAGTAAGTTAAGAAACATGAGTAAAAATATTTTCGCAAACGAAGATTCTGTGCTTTTTCATCACAATGCAAAATACCTAATGGATTGAAGCAATATATTTTGGAAAATGTTTTTTTGTTGTTGTGTTTCAACCTAATCAAATAATTTGTTATTTGACTGTGAAAATTACATTGTGCAAAAAAATTGAACGAATGTGAAACGAAGTGAAAAAGAAGCCTGAATGGAAGAAATCACTTTTTGGTTGGAAGAAAGCTGTTGCCTACTCTTGGATTTTTTTAAATTAATTTTTACTATTGAACTTGATGTGTTTTGACAACTTCAAAATACATTTACCTACATACGCTTATTCTGTGTCATAATTTCCAACATCATCCGGTAAAAGTTGCTCACTTGTTGAAAGTTTCGGATCACCAAGAACGGTTTGGTTTTTGTGTTTTCAAGCAAATGTATTCTCATTTTGCATTCGTATACTCCATCCCAGGTTTCCCCAGTCTGCAAGCTCGTCAATGTTTTCTTTTGGTTTGTTTGGCTTTGAGCTAGAAAGCTTGAAGGGAAAATACGCATCAGAAGAGTTAAATCTGAAGTGTGCATCTTTTTCTCTTTCTTTTTGTTCTACATGAGTTTTAATTAAAAATGTTACTTGCTTCTTTGCTACGGTGGTGGTTTAGTTCTTTTTTTTGCCAGTGATGATACGCGATGATGATGGTATGGCAGTAGTAGAGGTGGCAGCATTTATATGCAAGTGGCAGATAATTTTCCCGAGGTACTCTAAACACATACACTCATAAATCATCGTTGCATGTCCGAAAAACGCGGACACACAGAAAATCATACAATGTACAATGATTTATACGAAGGCAGCCGGTCTATGACTATGTCGGTATGATTATCATTATCATAATTTAGCTCGAAGGAACTGACTCATTATCGAGTTGAAGGCAGAGACACAGAAATGCCAAAAAAATATGTATGAAACATTCATTTTCTTTCCATTTTTTTGAAAAAAAATTTGTATGCATTTGCATGACTTCGTCATAATGACGATGATGAGGGTATGCAAGAATTGAAACAAAAATGCATATGATTATTTTTGAACCGCGGCTGAGAAAGTAAAAAAAAAGATTCACTGCTGAGATAAGTTGTTTCCTACATATTTTTTTTTACAAAAAAACCTGGCCGGTTGCATTTTGTTAGGAGATTTGGGTTTTCTTCGAGTTGGTGGATAAATAATACATGCATAAATACAAGTCTGTAGAGATAATTTGATCATGTAACACTATAATATGTTTGAATTGTTGTTCCTTTGAAATCATTCATTCATTGATTTTCAAGGTTGAGCGAGTTCAAAAAATAGAAATGAAATTAGAGTAGGAAAATTTTTAGAAAACACTCCGGACTAGTTTTGTTTTGAAATTTAATCATAAACCTATCATCATCTTCATAACTAGGTCAATAAAGTAAGAACATATCTGAGGCTGATTTTCCTAGACGTAATTGAAGCTTGACGCTTTAATGCCTTTCATACTACATGATTGCATCTTGATTAACATTTATTACCCCTTGAAATGGGTTCTAAATAATTGTTTTAGAACATTTTAGCCTACACAATCTCGATAATTTTTTTAGGCGAGTTATGCATCAAGCCTAGATAGTAAAGGAATTTGTTTCAATTAATTGAGGAAAAGAAGGAGTACATTAGGGGATTTTGCTTTCCTCGCCGCATCTGGATCAAAATGCCCCTGAGCCCACATTTACACTCTACATTCGCATTCCTTACACCGAAATTGGAGTTGTAATAATAATTGTTATTCAATTTGAATTCACAAATCCTGTTGTGTAGACAGCAATGTAACATCATCTTTTTATGCCATAATCGAGTTATGCTATACCTAATACAAGTATTTGTATTGTAAGGTAAAAAGGTGGTGTGGTGTTATGTTGGTGGTACCTTTTGACCGAATTTTAATAGAAAAATGCAAGCAAAAAAGATTTGCACTGTTGCCAAACGCTTAAAAATGCAGATGAAATTTGAAAGGCAATACGGGATTTTCTGCTTCAAATCACATTCATATGCCATCGTTGTAAATTCATTTCTGAAGCATGACAAAAGTGTATGCGTAACCCAGTCTGAGGACAAATATTTTGTTGGCGACGAGGAGGAGTACAACAAAGAAATGATTCATGTTTGTTTATCTCCGGAATATAAAAATCAAAATTAAATCATGATATAACATCATGTTGAAATGATGGTACCTTGTGAAGGCAAAGGGGAAGGTAGACATTCTTTGGTTTCCCTTAAATAGTCCAGCCGGTTTTTCGACTTGTTTTTTTTTCGTGTGTCAAAAAAAGTCGAAGCCAAGCCGAGCCGACCACGCTTTCATTCTACTGCAGCAGTCGTTTAAGGACATTACTTTTTATGAATGTGGCACAAATAAAAATTCTTTAGTTATTGAGAAAAAGCGTATATACGTATTTCACAAGCTTCAATGGCGAGAAAGCAAATCTACCGCCTTCATGATCACATCGCTCAATGAATTATAAGATAAGCTTATAGTCATATCCACGATGGCAGACCACTTAAGCCTTTACTTTCAGTTCTCGAAAACTGAAAAATGTAATGCATGAACCCAGAAAAGAGCATAATAATTCGCATTGCATATCGTATAGGGTAAATGTAGTATCTTTAAAACTATAGGGTATTGCTTCTCATCGAATAAAGTTTCCTGTTTGACCAACAAACTTGTTTTTGAAACGTTGAACAATGGTGGCCAGAAAGAAGTAGGTAAAATATTTCGAAAGAATTTAAGCCATTGATTGCACCTTGAGGTTATTGAGTCATTCAAGTAGTAATGTCATCTCTGCAAAAAAATATTAACGAAACAGGTCGTAAGTACGCTTGGTTTAGTTATCATAACTTAAATAGTCATAATAGTTCAAATTGGATCATGATTATATTTATTTGCTGGATTGAACTTTCTGGAAAGCGACAGCATTCGTAATTATTTTGCATATAAAAATTGACAATGTGTCTCATGTAACCCCGTGCCACTTTCCATTTCTATCTTAATTTTTGTATTACATCAATAATGTAGAAGTAGGTAGGCATCATCTTGATAAGCAAGAATGACAAGGGCGAGAAATCCTTGATAATCATCTTTGTTAATCACAAACTCATCAAAATTCTAAAACTAGAAAAATAGATTTCTCTTTTTTCTAAACTATTCTTCCATGCGAAAGGGAACATTACTCGTTATATCGTTTTCCAAATTTCTATTCAGGTTTTTTTTTTATAAAAGGCAAACATTCGCCAAAGGAATCTTATTTGTTTATTGCGTATTTAAAGGGCAGCGGTACCTAGCCAGATAATTAGTTCAAACACGTTTCATTTCTCACTAGTAGTAATGAATATATTGCTAAAACTAATTGATCATGTAGCCATATTTTCATATTGTAGTAGTAGTGGTGGTGAGTGCGTTTTTAAGAAATTAACATTTTTTTAGAAAGGGTTCCTCCAATATTTGAAAAAAATACAAGCAATGGTGTCTGTATAAATGAAAATTCATATCCTCTTCTGTAAGGACTCTTTTTTTTTCATTGAGTTCATCCCATGATTAACTAGGCTAACACGTACGCAGTAAGCAAGCAAGATGTGAGGAGAGAAAACTCCTTACAAAATACTGGTTTGCTTTCCATCATTCCCAAAGACGAATGTAGTTGCGTGCGTACAAGAGAATGCCATTTGAAAATGGTATATGAATGCACACCCTGTTTTCACCAAAAGGTAGAGCAAAAAATTAAAGTCAAGTAGCCAAAAAGCCAGTTTTTTTTCTTCGAATGTACGATCTCTCCTTTACTTCTTCATATTCAATGGCGTAGCTTCATCTTCTCATTCATTTTTTTTGGCTTCATAGCTTTTAGCCGAGCCATGTTAATATTAATCAAATTGGCAAACTTATGTATTTTTTTCGATTTTTCAAACGGTCATGCAATTCTTGTAATGCAAGAAGAAGATGCATTTTGGGCATGATAACCTCGTAAATAGAGTCAAAAGTCTGCTTTAACCTTAACCTTTTTTTCGTGAATTTGTGAAGGAATTAAAGAGAAAAAGTTTATTGTTATTACTGCAAACGAACATTTATTTTATTATTATTTTTCCTCCTATGCTTGCCTAACTTTTTCATGCCTTTTTAGACATTGATTCATTTTTCATCTTGTACAGGCTTCGTTGAAGAAGAGGAAGGCTCCGTAGTCTGTAGTATTTAGTATATATGTAATGGGTGCATCCCTTCGTCGAAGAAGATTCATATCGTCACGAACTTGAACTTGAATCAGTGGAGAGTAGTTGTAAGTTGTAGTGGCTACTTACTACGCCGGGAAGGAAGGCGTATGAAATACATTAAAAAAGATCAGGAGGTGCAATATGCAGAACGCATCTTTATACAAACGTGATTCTGATGATTTCTTTTTTTCCTTTCTGTCTGTGAAAATGTATGCCACAGGTAAATTATATTTTTGTTGGCAGGAGAAGGAATAAAAAAGTTATTAGACCACAAAATATCTTTTTACACGTTCATATTTTTTATGAAAAAAAAAGAACATGAAGGAGGCATATGAAAAATAAAAGCGTAAAGGGAGAGTTCGTTTTTAAAAGAAATAATGTACTTGTGCTTGTACGACTGAGCACTTTGTTCACAGTCTGCCTGTATGCAATGGTCATCAACATCATTATAGTCATTATGTAGGTATTTTTATAAAATATTAATATTATCATAATGTTGATGAGGTTATTGTTGTGTACAATAACGATAATCATCTTTCTTCTTGCAAAATATTTTACTTTTTGAGTAAAAAAATGAATTTCTCATCGTAGCATACAACATCCGTACAGACACACTAGACTGTAGCCTGATTAACAGAAGAGATTTGAATATTAAAAATGGATTAATTTCGTGTTCTTCTTCACACTCGCACTTCAATTTAATGAAAATCGTAATACCTAAATATTTTGGGCATATTACTTCAAGATAATTAAGACGATAATGAATTTCATTGAAAGAAAGTGGAAGTAAAAATTTTCATGCGATGTTGTAGAGAGTATGATGCATGTGACATTTTTTTAAAAAATGCATAATGGTAGCGTAAGGTTTAATAAGTTGATAATTAACTTGTGACACGTACACGTGAATTAAAAATACATTTTCTTAGAAAGAAATATGGCTTTTTACCTTCATTTTTTTCAACGCGATAATAATTCGGATTATCATGGTTTTGGTTGAGAGCATGAAGGGGATGGACAATGCAGATGTAAGTCTGAGATTTCTTTCGTTCAGGGTTGAAAAATCCTAAATAGGGCACACAGCAAAAAATGTAAGGATGCCAAAAATGATTCATCTTGAGTGTAATTGTTTTAACATAATGGGATGGATAGTGATTGCTACGAAAAAATCATTAACCTAAATCAAATACATGGGATCATCTACATGATATATGTTACAAGCACGTTACGAGCAACAAGTGTGTAATTGAAGCGAACGAACATATTTTTTTTACCTGATAAGGGGATGGGGATGAATAATGCGAAAGCATAAGATGGATGTTGAATCCCACCAAGAAACTTTACAACAAGTGCAAGCAACAACGCCAGCGCAACACGCTTTCTTCCGCCTGCAGTGTTCTAGTCCATTTGCGAAAAAAAGATACTCGTGGCAAGTTCACGATGATGGAGATGGAAGAGTAGAATATATTTTTTGCATTGTTGCAGTATAACAAAGAAAATGAAAAAGCGCAGAATCTTCCAGTGAACATTAAAAAACGTCTGTGAAAAATTAGTGGCGTTAGACATCACCTCCTCTACAACTTTCTTTTTTTTTTATCTGTCCTCCAGGTACAATGAATAAGATATTGTGCGTCACACTGCTCTGCGTTGCAGCAGCATCCGCAGCCACAAAGACTAAGACCACTGCAGCCAGTGCGTCTAAACAAAGAGGTTTCGGTATCGGAACTCATGACTACCACCCAGAAGTTGTTTCAGTCGGACATGGTCACGATCACGGATGGGGAGCATCCAGCCACGGACATGGTACATTTTAGTTCAGACTCCTTGGTTTTTTTAATTGAGTTTGGAGGTCTTATAAAAATAATCTGGTCTCGGCAAAAGGTGGAGAATACCCAGCTTTGGCTGATATTGTCGCCCTCGTCTTGAACTTGTTGGTCCTCGCCGCCTTCGGTGGTTTGGTCTACCTCTTGTTGTCTCCCCTCCTCAGCGACGATGGACATGGTTGGGGACGTTCCAGCTCTTCTCCCTACTACGATGCCGTCAAGGATGGAGGTCTCCTCTCCCGTGTGCTCAACTCCATTGACTACGTCGACACCACCTTCGCTGTCCTCAAGATCTCTGGGGATGGTTGCCGCAAGCGTATTGCCTGTGAAATGGAGCGCACCGCCGGACGTAACAAGGTCTTCAACTACGCCACTGGCTGGTTCAGGTAATAAGCATTTAATTGAAAGAAAATCTAGGAACAAGCTTTCGTACAACGTTCGGTCCTTTTATGATGATTATGATGATCATAATCATGAATCATAACGATAATCATAATGAACGAAAGTAGCACTTACAACTAGAAGGCAGGCAAGCAAACATTTTTCAAACCAGGCAATCAACCCTACTGACAAGTTGCCCAACCCTGAAAAAAAAACGTAGTGGGGAGAAGAAAATTTCTCAAATGTCTGGTTAAAAATTATTTGCTTGACCATTGAATCTACTCAAGGAAGCTATGTAAGGTAGCTTATAGTTTTCTATACGCTCATACGTCATTTTTTCCCCTTTCTTCAACCTTTCATGATTTGCATGAGATTTCTCTTATGGGTTTCCATTTAAACTTGTCACTGGGTCAGTGTGGTCAGGCTGAGCAAGTTTTTTTTTCTCAACTTCTTCTTTTTTCTCTTTCAAAGAGATAATAACCCAAGCAGCTCAATAGGTTTTTTTTGCAATGTGGAGGACTACGACTTGCAAATAATAACTTTTCATTCAAATTTAAATTGAACTTTTTCTTGTCGAGGGGTCGCGACTAAAAATGAAGGCAACTTGTTCGCTGGCTTTAGGCCATAATAATAACCACTAGTAGTTGCGCCAATACTATTGAATAGAACTTTACAAATGACTCAAATGTATGAAACCGCTTATAAACAAGTCATGAAACAAGATTTTTTGTCTGAACCTATACTGTATGTGTGTGTAAAGAAAAATTTTAAAGAAAGTTGTAGATCACTTTTCCCTTAAAAGACTAATTCTATTTTTTTCATTCATTTCCGTAGAAAACAAATGCGCAGCATGGACTTGTACAAGGATGCTGTGACCGCCGGAGACAAGCAAGAGGATTGTACCACGATGTTCCCTGACTGTACCTACACCCTTGTAGATAAGGTTGGAAAGTGGGTCGGAAATAACTAAGTCGGGAGACTTAGGAGACCGCGATTAGGAACAAATTTTAAGAAAATATTACACAATCTGAACAAATAATACTCGAAAGAAATATGTAACGTTATAAAACAAAATGGGAGAGAAGAGAGACAACATGCGTCGTTCATGGACCACGCCATCGGTCAAAGTCCTTAAGTGAAGGAGTACTAAAAAAAATTGGAAGAGATGCAATATTATTGTTTCATTTGTCAGTATATTTTATATTATGTCATCATCATCTTCATCAGCCTTGTCATTATTATATTTTTGTTATTATTTTATATAATGTACCCTAATTATTAATGTTATTGTGTTTGTTGCTAATTTTATTCCTTAATATATAATAAACTTGTCTTTTATTATATATGAATTGTATTTTATCCGGAACAACAGCGAAGAAGCGAGACCCAAATTATCTATTTTTATATATTGTATTTCTCCTTTTTGTTATTTGTTGTTGATAATTATTAATTTATGAAAAAAAGAAGTTGATTGTTTTTTATATTAAAAATCCGAGTACGTCTTTTTGCCTTTCTTTCCTCAATAGCTTTTTCCAAATTACAACGAAAGCCACTTTTTAGTGACGAGACTATACAAACTGTAGTTAGGAGCTTTGTTTGGTGCAAACGATTTTTTATTTCTTCGAAATTCCCTGCCGATAATTTTTCGAAACAAAGTCGAAATATTGTCCGGTAATTTTTTAAACTTGATTAATTTTCGTGTTCTTGTATGTAAATCATTTTTTCCGACAGTACCAACTCTTTTTTTTGTATTCATGAGTCAACTATTTTAGCTGATTAAATTATGAGACTTTCTCTCTCTGGAGGAGAGTCTCGTTTATCTTGCCAAACAACTACCTAAAAATACTCCAGCTTCATTCATTCATGCATTAGGAAATCAGAATATTGTGCACAGCACGGCAATGCAATATATTCATATTCATTTTGCACACGAGGCATAAGGTTTTGGAAAGCTGGTCATCCATCAATTGATTGAAGGACTGAATTTCTCGTGTTTAATTAAAAGTATACCTAAAAAAATCATCTAGCCAATGGTCAGACACAATCAAATAAACATTAGGCACCTAACTACGATTGATTAGCAAAAGTTCATACTTGTTAATACTCGTTAATCATTAATTGTATCTTTCTCCTTTCTGAGCGAGCACGTATGAACAATTTCTCTTTTAGCTCATTGTATTTGCGAAAAAAGGTACGAAGCAATTTCATATAGGTATGAGAACTTGCATGTTTATGCTTTTAGTTTTCTTGCTTGCATTAATTTTTAAATAAAAACATTTTCCAAACAGATTCTTATAGGGTGATCGTGTTTTATTGGATCTAAACCATAAATAACAATTTTTTAAAAAATTATTAACAGTGTTTCAACATTAACTTTTACCTTTTTCGTAACAAATAATAAGAAATAGCAATGATGCAATCGGCCTGTTCAGCGTTAAAAAATAATAATATCCGGTTCCTAAAATAAGTTGCAAATGAGCTACTGTTACTAATACATTTTGTTTTAGATGAAATCAAAACCATCGACATTCAATGGTCAGAATTTGGCGTTTAAAAAATGAACACAGGTTTTAAATAAATAAGACAGACGTCTCTGTTACTTAACGTATTCCAAGAATACGGTTTTTAATATAACTTATGCCAATGTGCAAAAACACTTGGATTTACAACAATTTTCTAAATAACATCATGCTAAGCTCAGACTGTCAGCCAGTCATTAGTTTAGATACGCCAACAGGCATTCAAAATAAACAAATTCCAGTTCGAAATAATTTATAGTACTAGTGCTAGACAAATAAATATGTGTTTATACAGGGAAAGGCAATTGTTGCTTGTACTTTTTATGTTTGTTTCATTGTTTTTATGAACCAACCAAACCATTCCATTTGATTTAGAGATTAAAATTTAATTACACAATGTACACGTGGTTTAAACTTGCATTATGAAGTAGAAGGAATAAACAGTACGCATGAAAATGTCATTAGAACAATAGCATTATTTTTTCATCTCATTTGTAAAATGTGCTTGAATATGCTATACACAGTACACAATCACTGACGAACACTTTCGATTATTCAAAAACATAATAAAAATAGGACACAACAATGTTAATCTTAGAATATCGATATACAACTCTTTAGGAGAGTATGTCATGGTAGAGTTTGCTTTGCATGAAACACACATACTAAAACGATATCATTTAACTATGGGATAACATAACTTCAATAGTTGTCCGTCATTTATGTCCATCTGAATGTTTCAAACTTCCTTCTCGAAATCGCCTTTAACGTATTATATGGAAATATGAATTAGACTTAAAAACTTTAGTCTTTCTTGGTCCGACAATCTTCTTGATGCACAGTTGATGGAAAATTTCAGTCGTCATGAAGGTAAAAATTCTCGAGAGTTGTCTACATGGCACTATATAATTATAATCTCAGCTCCTCCGGCAAGGCAACCTTTGCAACTTCATGAAAAACCCTAAAAACAGATTTGAGAAATTTTACAAATCAGTCCTTAAAAACATTCAAATCAAATCACATGCAATCATAAAGTCAACCAAAATAACTACTTACTTGTGAGAGTATTTCGAGCGAATGGTTTTCAAGTGTGCTTGCGGCTTTCTCATGAAATCGAATAACCGGTGAGTTAAGTCAAAAAGATCTTCAACGGCGTAAGTGCTGTAGTATTTCAATGTTGGAGTCCATGGATTCTCCTTCTTCAACATCTTCAAAGCCAGAAGTAATGCAGAGGCTGCCATCATGGAGTCAAGGGCATCAATAAAGTCATACTCCATTAGTGACATTTCAAGAATGTATCTGGCAAGTGTGAGAGTCTCCATGTCCAGTTTAGCACACTGTATAAAAGTAAAATACAAAAAGGGGACAGATGTGATTATTTAAAACCAAAGAAAGAAGTACAAGCAAAGACTTTAAATTTTTAAAAGGATTACATACCCTGGCATATCTTCTCAAAAACCTGTAGGATAAAGGCATTCCTATGTCAAACTTTAATACGCGTAACATTTTCTCCTCCATTGCAATAACATCCCTCTGCGAGTAGGCATCATCACAGATGTAACAGAAGTCGTCAATGACAGGTGGACACCGTTCCTAAAAAAACATTATAACTATATTTTTCTACCCCAACTTTTACAGAACAATCCATTATAAATGAATCGCCTTGCTCCCTTGACTTACGTCGTATTTGGCGGATATGTACAACGCCGTTGTTCCAACAAGTTGGAGCTTATCACGTTTCACAATAGACCTGCTAAGGAAAAGATCCACCAACTTGACTGCAAGGTATAAAGTCTCATGATTCATTTCAAAACTCTCCTAAAAGGTTAGAAAATTAAGAAAAATTAGAACTGTCATAAAATCAAACCTGAATGGCATTCATTTTCATACATTAATTAAATGTAATTTACCTGCACCTCCACCATCCAATCAACAAGGATACTCCTCATGTTCTTATTCAATTCGACTTGTTTGTCCAAATATTTTCGAATTGGGAAGCGAACCTCACGCCGTTTGTAATAAGCAAAAATGTCACTAGCATATAATCCCACTTGAAAAGGATCATTGCCGACTTCGTCGTCAAAATCAAGAACACCTTCAGGAAGTGTAGGCTTTAGATCAAGTAGCTCATTTACGGAGTTTTGTTTCTCGTCAACAGACCTTTCAATTAAAAATACACAATAAAAAATAAAAGACCTGGTATATTATACATTTAAACTAGATTTGGTGGTTGACTTGACTTACTCCGATTCCGCCTTTGAACTTTCCAGGACCGATGAACTGTGAGCAGTTTGATAGAGTGATTCCTCTTCATTGATAGATTCGGTTGATCGTTCGATTTTTACTTCAGTTTTACCTTCAGATTTCTTCGATAACGACCTGCTTCTTCTTGTTGCCCTTGCTATTGGCTTAGTTTGTATTTCCCTGAGCACTCTGGATGGGTCAGGGACGGTAGGCTTGATGTCTTTCACCGGTTCCTCGACTTTTCCAATAGGGTCCTCATTTCCTTTGAGACTTTTAGATCGTGCCCTAGTGATGCGTGACTGGTCGACAACCGGAATTTGGGACGGTTTCTCAATTTTGATCTCTTTTGCCTTTTCAGCACCTTTGATTCCCTTCACAAGGCTGTCTTTCCCAACAATTCCACCTAAACCTTTCTTTTTTGAAGCCTAAAATTTAGCAGTTAAAATATGACAACAAATTCAAGGACCTTAAAGAACACAAGAACGAAACAGAAAGAATTAGACTTATCGTGTTTTTCGGTTGAAACTTACGTTTGTTAAATCGCCAAGGGCTGAGCGCTTCTTCGTTTCTACTTTTTTCGGGGAAACATCAGCCTTCCTCTTGTTTCCACCCAGTCCCACCCTGGATCTTGAATTTTCGCGTAATCGATTCATTTTAACTGCAAAATAAGAAAATGATCGTAAAGTGTCAGATTACCTTAAAAATTGAAAAATTGAGGTACGTAAATGATGAACACAAACTGTACTTACTTTAGACGGGAATATCAAGATGAGGTGCAACAGCTGAAATCTGCGGAATTCCAAATTTAGCAGTGAAAGACGTACGAGTCAATACCTGGATAATTGAAAAAACAAGTTCATTGGAGGAACAAGCCAAAATAAGTTTACAGTATTTCATTAGTAAGGAACATGTCGGAGAGGAACAGTGGAATGCATGATTATCGGTTTGCAACTTGAAAGGTATTATATGTACGAGTTTATGATTTGTCATTACTCTGAAATCATATACCTAAACAAACAAATATTATGTTGACATCACTATAACGACTGTATATATCCATACGAAGACGATAATGATTTAAAATTAATTTCACGCACTTTCATGCATGTGCTTTAATTCTACAAAACAAAAATGCAGTCGGTTGGCTCTGTAGTGAAACAGCTCCATCCGGGTCGGATCCGGCGGAATGGAATAAATGTAAACTCGATTTACATCCGCATTTTTCACTTAGAAAATTACATTGCGCAAACATAAAAAAAATAAAAGTGCTAAAAAATACTTGCCTGGTATGAAATCTAACCTATACAGCTCATAGCCATAGTTCGCAATTTGTAGAAACTATTAACTTTGAAATAGTTTTCAGTAGAGTATCTTGCAGTATTACAAAGGAATAACAATTAAAGGGACGAGAAAATATAATTATAAATTAAAAAAATACTGGACAAAAGTAAAGAAAAATTAGGCGGTAACAAAAGGAATGAACGGAAGGGCATGCAAACCTTTCGTTCTGCAGAAGACAAGGAGGCAGTCTTTAGAAATGGAGGCCTTGAGTCGATGAACTCTACAAGACAACTAAAACTCTTACCTTCGAATTGCACTTCACCTTTCCGTTCTCAATTCTCAAAAAAATCGGTTGACTACGACTACCACCAGAAAATAGTATTGCACGAATGGAGGATTTGGTTAAAAAATTATCTTATCAACGTCATAAAGCCATTTTAATTCTAAACAAGTGAATTTTGCATAACAAAAATGTAAAAAAAAAGGAAAGAGCTTAAAACACAAATCAGCTTTCCTTTAACGAGTAAAAATCACTGAAATATACACGAACAAATGCATGTAAAAAATATCGGAATTTAGTCCTCGATTTATCTAATTTTTACGCGATTGAAAAGAACAGGACTGACTGACATTGAGTGAGACAGTTCCGTAGAAAATCCGTTTATGAAAAGGTATGATTCCTTTGAGAAAAACGAATATGATGGTCACTTAAAATTACCGACCTTTATTTTATTTAAGGACCATCTCTCTTATCACGAACTGAACATGAAATAGGGATCAAATTTTTCTCTGCCCTGCATGCATTGAATAAAGTCAGGCTCAAGATGCAACAAGAATCATTTCAGCTGAGGAAGCTTCCCGCACGCAGTCAACGGTCTTCTTTCCTAAAATTGTCAACGGACGTTCTTTGATGCTATTGGTGTTCGTAGTATTATGGGCTGGACTTGTACTAGGCGAGTCGTAAAGCTTTTATTAAAAAAGCTGCTTTTTGTTTGAGTGAGGGTTAGCAGAAGAATGAAAAAGCATGCAATAATTGCAAACGATCGAGGTATAAACGAACAATTCTCTCTCCAGCAGCAGCAGCAGCAGTACAACAAACATAACATAGCATATTGCTTGCCGTATATACGTGAAATCAGTGAAATGAACCTACCTAGTTCGTATTGTAAAAGTTGTCGTATTTTATATCTTTTTTTTGGAAGCATCAATTGCACCGCACCGTAAAATCTTATGAAAATGAAGTGTGAATGAAACGAGTCAACTTGCATAATTATGCAGAGCAGCGACGTATTGTAATTTCTTATTTGATTGGAATCCATGTATGATTAATTATGGTTCCTTTTTAAAATAAAAAGAGCCGGTATTTAATTTTGTTTTTTTTTTAACATCCTGCATTGTCCGCCTTGGTAGTAAGTCTAACTGATGTACCCCTAAATGAAAAAGATTAAAAAACGCTCAGCGTGTAATAATATGTAGTTTAAGATGCCCACATTTGATTCTTTAAATGACTAAACAAAGAAAGAACTTTTTAAATTAAAATATTGACGTTGAGGAATTAGATTTTGTTTAATCGTATCGTACATTTGCTATAAACTAACAAACCCAGTTGTGCATCCCGATGCGCCGAAGCCGAATGGACTGCAAATTATTCGCGAGTTCCAAAATCCAATGTCCAAAATGGCCGTTAGAAACCGTGATGAAAAAAATGAAAATGCCTAGCTCAAAGGATGTTTTGTTTTGATGTTTCAAGAACAAATCATGTCCACGCAAAATGCAGAATTTTAAATCTCATACTCCCCCTTGGTTTTGTACTTAAAGAGCGCCCATATTGAAGACATTTATTTGCTTATTATGGTCACACAACGAAAAGCAAAGGCGGAGAAACAAGCAAGGACAAGAATGATGATGAATAGAATGATACATACATAAATATATGCATGCATATAAAATACTGGAAAGAAGATGCATGCATGATGCGTTGCTTGGGCCCTTCAGCTTTGTCCTGGATTGTTTTTATCGACGAAACAAAAACAACTGATCGATTGATTTCCTTTTTTACGTTATGCTTTTGCTGGTGTGATGACATCTGACTCTGACAAAAGGCTTTTGAAATCAAATCTAGACAATTAAATAAACTCATTCTGTATGATATTATTTACGTTTACTGTGATTGGGACTTGTGAATTGGAAAGTCTTTCGACCTTGTAGGATTAATAAAAAAGGCGATGGAAAATGGCGATGTGAAAGGGAGGTGGTGAGAACTCTAGGAGCAGTCTAGCCGGAAATCATTACATGTGTCCGTCTTTAGTTTCTTCCGTTTGTTTCGTCGTTTGCCGAGTCAAATCAATAAGAACTTCTACAAGTCTTCTTCTACTATTGTTTTTCAGGATTCAAAGCGGATTTTGATTAGCGGTGGTAAAATAATTGCGACCCAGAATTGATAAACTAAAAGGTAAGTTTGTTATTGTTAGAATACTTATGCTAAGTTAGACTTAGTCATTTGAAAAGTCACATAACTAATTAAATGTTCATTGTTTCAGTTTTGGAGAGTATGCAGTGTCAGTTAAAGGCTGTATCATCATCATCCTGTCATAATTCAGTTCAATCCATATAAAGTCATAAGTAAGTTCCAAGTTCCGTTTATGGCTTATTTAATTGACATAACACTTCATAATTTATATTTTAGACATTAACGATGCTCATTACAAATTTATTTTTCCGGACAGTTTGTAAACTAATATAATCCAGAACCAGTACCTAGAATTCAATGTCAGCAGAATGTTTACCCAGAATGTAATTATTAAACATTAAACCAACTTTTTACAATACCACTTTATTTAGTGGCTGTCAGATTTGTAAGTCATCACATTGTGAGATACATTTAAAAGCAACTAATATCTGGTTTCGTGGTGGTAAAAACATTCAAAGTTAATATTTGTGTTTGCAGGTAGCCTGCTTTAGTTACAATATAGGAGGGACTGTTAATACTTCATCGAAAGATGTCAGAATCTGATGGGACTGTGCGAATACCTAAAGGTATTTTGAAAAACAAGTATGGATCTAATTCCCGAGAAAATAGCGGATTAGGAGGAAATGAGCACATGGGTTTGCATCCTCCTGGAATGAACTTTAGCGGAGTCAGAGGATGGGAGTCCCATCAAATGGGAATGCCTATAGCTCCTGTTCCAGCACCACAGCATGGAATGAATTTACCGAATCCAGCTATTGAACCAATTATGAGAGGCATCAAGTAAGCTTTACTGTTTGAGTTCAATCTTTTAACCGAACTATGTCTGCAGACGTATTCTCAATCTAAGTCTTTAGAATGTTTAAGGCATTATTTGGTTGACCGATTGGTTATGATATTATTCAAAGCTAGATAAAAAGAAAGATCATGAGAGAAAAGGGATTGAGACATGAAGGGAAATGGCAGTGTTGCTGTGTTTGCACCTATATTATGACGATATTGTTGTGTGAAATGTAAATAAATGGAGATTGACTGCTCGTCCCCATTTAGCAGTGATTGCAGACACCGCTGTCTAGTGAGGGTGAGTCGGTTAATACAGGTATTCAGTTTAAGCTCCATAAACTGTGAAAAACGCATCCAGCAATCCATATATCCGAAGAAATGATTTTCACTAAATGTGGCATGTTTTCTGTACTCCCTGGAGTAGACTTCAATCAAACGGAAAATTATCCGAACCCATATCATCTATCTTTTGAAATGCTTTGTTTTCTCCATTGTACTCGATCGGATTTCGATTTTCACTGAGTTCGCTTGTTATTGGAAATCGAAATGAACTCGACATCTTAAGGAGCTGTAACCATGCACTGCATGCATCAAATAATAGTCTACACAAAAGTATTTGTCTTTCCACTATATCGAAGACTTATTTGGTGAAGGATCCTTTAGTATTTTATTTAGTTATACTTTTTTTTAAAGTTTTGTAATTAAATTTTAAGGGGAATTCTCAATTTACGTGTATGTGCAGATCGGAATTTGCAGTGGCTCATCAAAAATTGCATGAGTTTATCAATAACAAGCGTGACTTACTGTTTCGACCTCTCGATCCGGATGAAGAACCCTTAAATGAAGTGAAGGGTGCTCAAAGAAATGCAGAAGGTAAGTATTCATCTAGATACGCATGATTAAAATTGTTTGCTAATTCAGTACTTTTATCGGCAGATCATTATGGAGTTTTACCAGGCCTGGATCATTTCTTGAATGTTGATCCTGTGCAACTTAAAGAATACTTTTTTCAGGTTAGATTTTGAAAATATTTGTGTGCAATTTGTTGCGGCCTGATTGATTGATTTTCAAGTTTCTTTCTTTTCTGTATATAGAGCACAAAAGTTGGTGACATATACATCGGGAAAGTGATTTCTCGGAGTAGTTCCGGCTTGTATTTAAAGCTTGTGTGTGCAGATGCTGGGAAACAGATTAGTCTAGACGATCTGAATATTAGAGCATTTTGTCCAGCTGCTCATATGATTCCAGCAGATCCCAGAGATCCCACAAAATGTTATGAGACGGATGATTACGTTAGACTAGAAATCATAGAAACCAAGCCAGAAACCGAAAGACTGATTGCTGGGATGAAAGGATTTACTTTGAAACCAGAATTGCAACATTCATTTCAGTTTGGATTAGTTTTCAGCAAGGAAGATCTCCCTGCGTACTATTTGTATGTTTTTCTTATTTTCTGCACTCACTGCAGTCAGTATACACTGCGCATGTTATTTGATTATTGTCTTAAAAAATTACATGCCGAAATCTTTTATGCGCTTTAGATTATCTAGGCACAACGCGAACGGTGATCTTCGATCACGTCGAACGTATCATGAAATGCTTCTCGAAAGTCCGGGATTTCAAAATCCCAATAGTACGAGCCATTTGGCATCAAGTATGGGAATTTATAGCAATTCGAACTCGCTCATGAAAGGAATCAGGTATTTCATTATTCTGGCAATCTAATTTATCTTTTTGAATTTTAGCTTAAAAAAACATTTGGCTTTACTTTGCTTTTAGAAATGGATTTCGGCCAAATGAAATGGCCAGTTACCTGCGTCGTCTACAAAATGCGAAATTGGCCCACACACATGTTGCGGAAGGAATAAAATATTTTAAACAGGGGAAATATACAGAAGCATTCCAATGTTTAAATAGTGCATTAAATATTGATCCTGAAAATTGTGAAGGCCTGGTAGCGAAGGGTGCACTGTGAGTAGTTTTATACATGGATCCACAAAAGTTGATTAATTAACCAAAGTAATTTAAGGTTGTTTACGGAATGCTGTGACTGGCAGACCATGTAAACTCTATATGTTATCCACGCGGAGGATCCAGAACGAGAAGAACTAAATAATTATTTATCTTCTGTATTTATTCTCAAGAATAAACTTTTCTCTTATTCTTCATGCATTTTGCCAAAAGTATAACTGGACTCATGGACTGCATGACGTCTAGTTATCTAGTGGTCAATCCTGTTGTCGTCCATTACTTGATCTTTCTTTGGAAATCCGAACTTTCAAAGCTTTTTATTTAAATGATTAGCCTATGAAGAAACGGCTCTCGGTTTCCGTTTAGATTTCATGTGGTGTTTTAATTTTTGTTTTTGCAGTTTGGAAAGCAGTAAGTGTTGAATTTTAAATTGTCAAACGTTGATACGGAAAAGCTTAAGTGTTAAAAGTGTTAAGGATTTCCCCTGCTATGTAATTACATAATTTACCTTGTTGTACAGGCAAGAAAGTCAGGGGAAATTGGAAGATGCAATCGCATCGTATTCGAAGAGCTTGGTGGTTCGTGCAGATCACAAAGAAGCGAAGGAAGCGCTTTGGTCCTTGCATGCCAGAACCGAAAAGTTAGATCCATCTAAAATGAATGGCCCCGCTGCCGCTAAAGCAGTTGAACTAAAGAACAAGTTGAAAACGATTTTGCAAAATGAGCTTGGCATGAAAATGGAAGATAAACCGTCGAAAGAAAAAAAGTCGAAGAAGGATAAAAAGAAGGATTCATCAGCATCCGAAGAAGAGTCTTCATCTTCATCATCGTCCGATGACTCGAGTAGCGATTCCTCCTCATCTGGTTCTGGTCGTAAGAAGAAATCAAAGAAGCGACGGAAGAAGAAATCAAAGAAGAGCAAGAAAAGCCGTAGTGAGAAAAAGCCACGAGATCACAGTCTTAGTCCGTTTTCTAAAAGATTGAGTGGTGGAGGCATTGGGTCTGTCTCTTCATTTTCAGGATTTACTGACTCAACTTTTGCAGAACTTCAGTTAGGTATTCCAAAGCCGGAACGTGGACGTGAGGATGACAACGATTCAGACACGGAGTCAAAGAGATCCAGTAAGAAGAGCAAAGGAAAAAAGCGTTCAAAGAAAAGCAAAGATAAAAAGAAAAGGAAGAAGCGATCATATTCAGAATCGTCTTCTTCTGAATCTGACGGTGAGCAACGGAAGAAAAAGTCTAAAAAGCAACACGTTGAAGACGCGTAAGTGCAGCATTGAATTTTTTTTGACACACTATTACCAACTTTTTGTTATTATTATTTTGTCATATTTTGTTTGGTCCTAGTCCTCTTGGTGAAATACTTCCTGACCTTGGAATTCTAGAAGCCAAGCTGAGTGCTTACTATTCAAAAATTGAACAAGGTAAAATAGAAACCAAGATACCGTCACGACCTTCAAGATCTCGTTCACCGGTGCATTCACGGAGCCGTGTCAGGAGTCATTCCCGTAGTAAGAGTCCAGTGCATCAAAAGCGAGCTAGAGATTATGATGATATTCCTCCCCGTGTTGTTGAAAATCATCCTCCTCCTCCAATACAAGAAGCGAAAAGGTAAGAATGTAGTATTGCTGTGTTAAACATTTTGCATTAATTTTCAACGCAGTACATTTACCTGGATTTATTATAATAAATTATTGCGATAAAAGTATATATTGGTTTTTTAAAATTTTGTTTGGTTTTGGTTTAGAAGTCCAGAAAAATCTTGGAGTGAGACGCGATCTGGAAAAATTGATTTAAGAACTGATGATTACGGTAACATGAACATTGTTCAGGCACAAACCATGTAAGCTTAATATTGACTATTTATTTGAAATTTTCAAATTCCCTGATACTGAAAAAGTTTATGCACTTTGTTGTAGTGTGCGTACGGTGAAAAACGATCCACCGGCCCCGGTTCCTGAAATAGAAAAACCAGGGTCAGGAAGATTTGAGATGAAGTTTAAACCTTTAACTGGAGGTAATGCGGGAGCAATGCCATCTAAGGAACCTGAAAATGGAACGGCGAGTACTCCAGCAGTAGCGGATTCTAATTCAAAATGGAGACCACTTGGCGCAGCAGTCCCACAAAGCGAAGCTGTAAAATCAGCATTTCAACGAGAACCTTCAGCTCATTCCGATGATGCCCGTAAGGATGATAGAGATTCACATTCAGCAAGGGATGACAGAGGCTATAGACGTCGATCGATATCTAGGTCGCCGATTGGAAGAAATCGACGACGGAGTCGTTCATACTCCAGATCCAGATCAAGAAGTCGATCATTTAGATCTCGTTCGAGGTAGAAAGAATTAGTTTTGAAAAATTACGTATCTGGCATGACATGTATAATATTTTTGTTTGACTTAAACATCATAATTGATCTGACTCCAGGTCACGCTCCAGGTCGTATTCTCCCAAACATAGGTATTACCGTCGAGAACGTGAAGGTGGTTATCGTGGTCGTGCACCAGCGAGATTTTTTAGAGGCTACAACTACCCAAGAGGAGGTCGCAGGCCATACAATCCTAGGCCATATCAACCCAGAGACAGAGAATTTGGAGCAGGGCGAAGTAAATTTAGAAATCGATTTAGTCGCACACCCTCACGTTCACGTTCTAGGTCTCGTTCCAGATCAAGGAGTGCTTCACCAAGAGATCGGAGACGTGAACGAGACCATAGTCGTGACCGCAGTAGAAGAGTACGAACAAAATATGGATAGTTAAAAAAAAACGCTACGCAATCATTTTAATGTGTTGATTATAAGTTTTTATCTTTTTATTTATAAAACTAGTCGGACCCCCGGGATCATCCGGATAAGCCACATAGTCAGAGCCAGGAAACAATCAGCAGTAGTAGTAAAGCTGAGGCTGATAGCGCGTCGCAGTCACAAGAGGATAATGTTGTGTCCTCGGCTTCAAAAGAGATTCAAATTGGAGGACTAAAAACAACCAGTGCCGCTGATGTGGAAGTATTGCTTGATAAACGTAATGCAGAGAAAAAGGAAGAAATTAGGAGAAGCAATCCCGAATTTTTCAGAACTACCTAATGATCGGAAAAGATCAAAATGATGCAGAGTGGGTTGCGGTGACACGGGAAAATGTTGCTTGCAACAAAACATTAAGTAATTTATGTGAGCATTTCAAAGTGATCGGTTAAAAAAAGTTCGAAGAGTCTGTCTAAAAAAAGTAGTTCTGTCTGGCGCTATTTTGTTTTATGAATTTTTATAAATATTCTCTTTTGTATGATTTTACTGATGTAAGTAAACAACAGTTAGGGGAAGCAATTTCCATTTCCGAGTTAAGTATCTAAATTCATCTTAGTTTGTTAAATGTTTTCTTTCTTGTCATTTTCCGAATAACTCTTGCGCCTTGTTTGATGTACTATCCCGATACAATATACATTTTCCAAGATCATATAGATTTAGGTATAAAGAATAATTTGCGTGCGATTTGTATTTAATTAAGTCTATAGCTATAGTTGTATCCCCTAATGCATGCGCAAATGAATTTTAAAAATACATCTGATAAGAGAATAAAGGTTTAATCTATAAAGTAATTTGATGTGTGGGAATTTCATATGTCATTTAAGGAATGAAGCATTTAATGTCTGTCAAGAAATGCCATCTTTTCTGTTTTGGAAAGCATTAACATAAACAATTAGAAAGCGAATAAGAATGACTGCAACTGTATGATCACATAATAACCACGTTTGCACCAAACACTACGTAAAGGGATTACGAACGCGTTCAAGATTAGGAGTAAAGAGCTGTTTTGTTTCGTTTGCTACTGCTTTCTTTTTCTTACAAGACGTCAAATCAAGTCTGCTGATAGATTTATGCCTTTATAATCTACAAATCTAAATATGTACATGCATAAAATAAAAGCTAAGAGTAGCTGGTGGCTGGAGACCTACAATTAGGTTAGGTATTAGACTGGAGACTGGAGGAATTAGTATAGTACTCGGTTTGGTGCATTCAGTTAAGAGTGCAGGAGCAGGTACTGGAGACTGGAGGAATTAGTATAGTACTCGGTTTGGTGCATTTAGTTAAGAGTGCAGGAGCAGGTACATGTTTGTTGTGGTGTGGTGTCATAAAAAAAAGAATTTTTGCTCTGCTGCTGCTGACTGCTGATTATGAGCTGATCGTAAGCTTGTTCGTATCCATCCAGTAACAGTAGTCTGCTCTCTGGAGATATCAGACAAGACAGCTGCTATTAATTCACTTCTTTAAATACCTAAATGTTTGTAGGAGGAGATGCATCTTTCAAGGGAAGATCCAGTTAGTCAGTGTAATCAGTAATCAGAATCCCCTTCGATTGAAGATTTTAATTACATAAAAAATTCTCAGCTGTTTCTTTCCCCATTAAAATACTAGCATAATTAGAATAAAGTAATTGTGTTGTGATTCAAGAGATAATGGAACGTGTAAAAATTTTTATGGCCAGAAAGATTTCCATTTGAGCTACAGAAACCGAATAAGAAAAAAAAATATGCCTGTGTAAGAAATGGATTGTTTCATAATGTCTGAATATTTCTTTCTGTCATGGCCAAAATGTAAAAGAGCTAACCCAAGGTAGAGACAAGAGACAACAAATAATAAGCTTGTAGTTATTGCTTGTTGGTGATAAACTATAAAATGTATGAAAAAATAATAAAATATGAGTTATCTAATCTAGCAACCAATAAATAAGTGAGTTATGCATTGGTTTCAGAATGATTGATGATGTTTTCAGAATTGCTGTAAAAAGTGAGCTTGAAAGAACTTACGTTTTTTTTTTTGTAAATCATCGCCCGTATTATTCTGTTAGTCCTTTATAGATAAGGAAGTTGACTGGTAATATAAGACGAGTTGAAGAATATGATGACTCTGACTGTCACACCCCTTCCTTACGTTAGCTAAAAAGTACTGCTTAGAAGTTTGTAAAAGGATGATGTACACTGAATCGGATTTTGATTGTTTCCTGTTCTTTTGTGCTATTTTTCAGGGAGCTTTGGTTGTGAATTTATCTGGACTTCCACCGAGGATGTATAAATTTATTTCGTGTTTAACCCTAACTTTTAAAACTTGCCTTGACGTAAGCTCAAAACCACACAACTTCATGAAAGACATTCTGCAACCATCGCTTTGAAAAGTTAACGATTCAAAACCTATTTGACGACTAAATTTTATAACGCTACTTCGTTTCATAGAATATCAACGCGCCTCACGCCGTAGAGATTTAAACACGTTTTTTCCTTTCGTTGGAGTGGTGAGGTGACTGCCATTTTTCGGTTTTGATCCATCCATCCAAGACGTCGTCACTCACGCTGAAAAAGAAAAAGTTTGGAAAAACCATGATAAGCAGATTCAAAAACGCGTTGCTGAATGCGGTTAGCTCGCCAGTGTTGGAAGGAAGTAGCACTTCATCTTCTGTCGTAAGTAGTCATAGTGTTCGTGGTGGAGGGTCTTCAGNTGATCCATCCATCCAAGACGTCGTCACTCACGCTGAAAAAGAAAAAGTTTGGAAAAACCATGATAAGCAGATTCAAAAACGCGTTGCTGAATGCGGTTAGCTCGCCAGTGTTGGAAGGAAGTAGCACTTCATCTTCTGTCGTAAGTAGTCATAGTGTTCGTGGTGGAGGGTCTTCAGCTTCTGGTGTACCTCATTCTTTTTCCTCTCCTCATCTCAACGGCAATTCTGAAACTTCTCTTACAAATAAAAACGCTCGTTTACAGCAACCTCTTCATCTTGGGGGCTCAGGTTCAGATTATAGTCCAAGTGGTACGAATAATTTCCAGGAACGAATCAAAAAATATGAATACGGAAGGCCACATTTTCTACAATTGAATTCACCAGACGAGATTGCGGTCACCGCAGATCACATTGTTCGACCCATTATTGTACCGAGAGATTTGACACATCTTCCTTGGGAAACTGGATATGCAGAGTAAAACTCCACAGATATTTACTTTTTATCGATTTTGAATTATGTTGGTTTTTGTCTCATGTAAAAGTAGTTGGAGTAAAATTACTCTTATTTTATTTTCGTAGGACAATAAATTCAGGGAAATCAAAGGTGAATGAAGATCAGGCCAGACTACATTCCGGGTTTATTAAAGTTGAGTTAGAGGAAGATGACGTTGACAATGGTGGAGAATCAGAAGTTAAAGAAGTTAAAATTCCATATTACTACTACGGACTTTTTGACGGGCATGCTGGACCTGGAGCTGCGGTGGCAGCCGCCACCAGGCTTCACCAAATTATTGAGGTTTGTATTAATTGGTATATTCGTATACTTTCAATACAACTTTAAGGCAGTTGGCACTATAATTTATCAAATGGTGGTTTATTTAGGAAAAATTAACTGAAGTTGGCGTTCACCTTTGCCAGGATGGCCCTTTTAGGGAATCGGCAAACTTAAAAAGGAAAGGTGTTATGTGGTTCCCTCAGACAAATATTACAAAAGATTCATTAGTTGTTGGAGCTTTAGAATCAGCGTTTCATGATATGGACGAAATAATACGTGAAGAAAATCTGAAATACGATGGAGTTAATGGAGGGTGTACGGTTGTGGTGTGTCTTTTTATCTTGGGGAAGGTTTTTATCGCAAATGCTGGCGACTCCCGAGCCATTTTATGTTACCGTGATTTAGAACCTGTGCCTTTATCAAATGACTTTACCCCGGAATCAGAACGTGCCAGGATACGTTTAGTCGTACGTCCATTTTTCTGATAAACCTATTTTCAAACATAACCCACTCGTGAATTTAAATGACTAATTTTTGTACGAATATGATTTTTATCCAGGCGGCACAAAATCCTCAGCTATTAGGAACAGACTTTACCTCTAATGAATATCTTAGGCGGCCAGTTAAGAGAGATTTAGGAAGTAAAATCTTATATCGAGCAGCTCACATGACGGGATGGGCGTATAAAACGGCAACTGTAGAAGATCTTAAATTTCCCGTCGTATTCGGTCATGGAAAGAGGGTGAGTTGAATATTATGTTTTTCTGCAAGTGCGGGATATCCTTTCTCTGGTTTTTGAGTAACTACGTCTTATTACGTACATTTTTTAAATGTTCAGAGTCGAGTTTTAGCTACTATCGGTGTAACAAGAGGATTTGGAGGTAATATCAGAGTTATGGACCAAATCAATGATTTAATGATTTATAAAAATGAAGTTTAAAAGTTTTTTAAACATAATTTTGAAATTTTCAGATCACGAGTTGTATGCTCATAGCACTGCCATAAAAATCAAACCATTCCTCTCATCCCAACCCGAGGTATCTTGAATTTATGATTTTATATCGCTGATCTTTACTATTCAAATTATAAACACTTAATGAATAACTGCTTTATTTTAGGTGAAAATCCTTGACCTTTCTGAAGACAATTTGTTAGAGGACGCGGTGATAGTAATGGGAACGGATGGACTTTGGGATGTAACGTCTAATGCCACAGTTTCTAGACTAGTTTTCAACACTTTGGACCAATTCCCCGAAGTAGATACATCTAGATACAAGTATAGGTTTGTTTCTGCAGCTCAAGATCTAGTAATGCATGCGAGAGGCAAATTCCAAGATCGAAATTGGAAAATGAGTGATGGTTCAGGTAGGACATTTAACTTTTAAGATGAATGCGATTTCAAACTTTAAGTTTGACGAACTTTTATTTAACTGAATATTTTAGCCGCAACGATTGACGACATATCAGTTTTCGTTGTGCCATTGGGCCCATATTACCGAGACTCCTTAAAAGAAGAGTCCTACGCTGCGTCATTGAACAACTCTGTCGCAAATATTGCGGATACGGATGAGGTAAATATCGACGATCCCATGGAGTCTGGCACTGACGAAGTCAATGCAAATCGCGTCCGACCCAGCGAAAGGGGCAGCGGGAGCAATGTAAACGCATCTTCATTGTTAAACAACCTCAATAATTGTAACGGTGAAAATAATACAGTTGCGAACGGCTTAAGCGTGAATGGAATAGTAGAAAGAACCGACCCAAATGTTGAGCTAGTCTCAGAAGCTATCGACTTAGATATAGAGGAACCTAATCATTAGGTTATTTAATCAATTGTAATATTTCATAGTTAAAGTTAATAATATTAAAATTACCAAAAACAAATAATGCTTAAACATAAAATTTGTTACATTTCAATGCAAAGCATCTCATAGTATTTTCAATGTTGCAAAAACTATTATCTACTCTAGTTTAAGTAAGATTTAACTTATAAACATTCTTGTAACTGACTTTGACTAAAAATGCCTCTCAGCCATTACTGGCGTATAAAACTTTGTAATGCATGATAATAAGTCAAGTTTATATGCAAACATAATTTATAAGACAAAAACTAAGAACACGCTCGCAACTTCGTCGCAATATTCGGATATAGTCGACTTGTCAATTTTTGCTTTATAATTACACATTCCAACATAATAGGTATTATGAATGAATCCTGTCAGTGCTCTTGCATAATATTCCTAGTAATTGTTTCGTGATGAAAACAGCTTTTCCTCTACCTTTAATTTTTATACCTGTAAATACAAGTTAGCTAAATATTTAGACCTATATGTCCTGTGATATTAATCTTTGTTTTTCTGTTTGCTAGTGTTTCACATGTATTTTGATGATTAAAAGTTAAAATGCTAATTTAATTTACACACAAAACACAACTTATGGTCAAAGTATTTATTCCTTTCATCGTTCATTATCTCATCCTATTAATCACTTACATATAGAATTAGTACAATTAATAGATTATTAGAAAATTGTATGGTGGTACGTGGTAATATGATTCATTCTCACGAAAATATCATTCCGAAATGCTTATATCTGTATATTTTTACGTCTACGACTTCCACAACGAATACTTTTAATAGAAAACAGAAAAGAAACTTCCAAGTTGATTTCCAAAACTTAAGGGCTTATTATTACATTATGCTATAAAACAAATGTAGGAGTCTTTTTTCTACTGGACAACATAAAATTCATATAGTACAAATTAGCCGCACAGAATTAAGATAATTAAGCATGGTAAACGAAATGTGTGGAATTATGAGTGAGTTGTCGTTGTGGCCCACAGAAAATCGTAACAACAAGAATAATATTTAACTCATTCACATTCAAACCCATACCGATCTAATCATCGATAAACTTACTGACAAAAATATCAACTTGAATACAAAGAAATAAATTGAATTGTAGTTAGAAAGCAGGGCATTTCACAGCGCATACATATTAATGGGTAAAATATATATATATATTCAGTCCTTCAGTCGCTTTTCTTATCTCCTCCCCCTGAAATCGCAATTTTCTTCTGCAACATTTCATGTTCCTTCATTAGTCGGTCATACTCCTTATTTGTGTTATCAGCTTGAGATTTCAAAACATCCTTGTCTCTGAGTGAGGCGGCCAACTCTGCAAGTTAATTAGTCAAAATTAAAATCGGTTGATCAAATTACCCAATACAATTTAGACGGTCTTCAATTTTACCTTCTTTCAGGTTGTTGATTTGAGTTTGAAGTTTGGCAACCTCATCACTCTTTCCCGAACCGGATTTCTTGTCTCCAAGTCCTTGTTGGTCAAGAACAGCGGCAGCAGCTTTGGAGGCGTTTGCAGCCTGCTTCAACGCTGCTTCATTTTCCGCCATTAGGGAAGCCTGAATAGAGAGAAGTGTAGTAATCCGGCGAATAATTCTATGTGGGACAAAACAAGAAATGATTTATTACATACTACATGGTTTACCATTTTTTACATAACAATTTTTTAATTTAAGCAAATTAGAAAACTTACGCAGATAGAAGAAGTGCAAATCCAGAAATGTAAAAATTTCTCTGAGCTCGGAACAACTTCATGTGAGCTTGCATTTCGGCTTTCGGATTTTCCAATAAGTCATACTCTTCGGACGAGTATTTTCTCATTTCTCGAACAGCATCTAAAATAAGTGTTTACCAAATGTATTCAATTAATCATTTAGTGATGATTGTATTACAATATTGATCAACAACCTAAAAATCCTTACCAAGGAAAAGTAAGCAAAGGAGACCAAATAGTCCGTACCAGTAAAGCGCTGTCTGTGCACCCAAGCTATGCAGTATTTTCGAACGAAACACTTTGTTCCATCTAAAAGAAATTTTTTGTTCTTACTTTGACGTCAAATAAGTTTGGAAATTGTTTAATTTCAATAAAGGGATAACAAACCTTTGAGGTGAAATGAAGGGGAGAAGGAGGATAATGAGAACGATTATCTCAGTGTACAGAAAACCTGCAACTAAGGACCACTGGAGACTCATTTTGTATTAGAATTTCCAATAAAAATGTTCTGTTCAGAGTTCAGGTGTGTAGATTTTTTCCTCCCTATTAGTGAACGATTTTCAGTCTTCCAAGACTTTCTCCTAAAGAAAAAAATATAATTGAAACTTTAAAAATATATTTGCACTTGATGACACTTACATAAAACTAAACTGTAAGTTGAAAAAGCACATGACTAATATGCAAACCGGGTATTTCATTAATAGCTTATGAATCAAAAGTAACTTTCTACTCTTGACTCTTGACTATCCCCGAGCAGTACAAAATTCAATCACTTGAACATGATCGTACGTTAAGTTTTTTTTTGACTTACCCAAAAATTGCAATTAGTAAATGCAAAATGATTATGTTATATTGTTTTACGTTCTTACCCTAATTCAGCAAGCGACCCTTACAATTACAACTTATAGAGCTTGATTCGCTGCACGGCAATTGCAAAATATCATTTCAGAATG
>JAHZMX010003707.1:0-24330 GCA_027743895.1 Seira musarum
TGTGTAGTAAAAAGAGCTTTTATCTGAGAAAATGAGATGCAAGATGAAAGCAGAAAGTGATGAAGTAAAGTTCTGAGTAGTATATTTTTTGTCTAAAAACATGGGGTATGTTGAAGCTTTGCTTACTATTGTTCCTTTCAAAAGTTGTTTACTTTTTTCTAGGATAATTAAATTATCTGTAGTATTGTCATCAGCCAATTAATTTGATAACCATGAAACGAGAAACAAGTGCTGCCTTTATGAAGTTTTTGGAAAAAGAACATCTAGTTAATTAGGTTTAGAACTACGACTAAATTTTGAAATGGAAAGGCGTGGAAAGCCCATATGTAAAAGTCAACTTTTGTTTCGTTGGGTTTCTGATGGAATGAGACAAAAACTATTTTTTCCTCTGAAGCTATTTAGGTCTGTAGGCTCCATAACTTTACACGTTTTCCTCACCCAGGCAAGCAAACGAATGTAATCAAATTATTTGATAAATTTTTGTATTGCTTCATAAAAATAGCGGAAAATTGGCGTAAATTAAATCATTCCCTGAAAAATGCAGAAAAATAAAATAGAGTTAAAAATGAAGCCTAATGATACACTTGCATCACTTCATTTAAATTCATTACCATCATTTTCGACGAAAATTCGTGGCAACGATATGATAGGCTTTGGAAAGGCCGGGCTTGTGCATGATAAACTTTCAATTGAGTACGGACAATAATCGTAAAAAACCGCAAGCATGATCAGCATCAGCCCAGTTTGGTACAGCAGTAGTGAAAGTGTGCAAGGTTATATATGCCTAGTTCAACCTTTCAAAAATAGATATATAACATTGGAAAAGCATATTGCTCCATAAATCTGTCTCCTTTGATCTAAAAAATAGCCCAACATTATTTAGATTAAGCGTAGCTAACATTATAATAATATATTCTAGATAGACGAACCACTGCCACCAACACCTCCTCCTCTCGTTTTCATTTCCATTACCATTCATTTAGGGAAAATGGTTTAGCGTTTTCTTTAATTCATTTTGACTTGCAGAACTGTCTCTGTGCTCGCTCTCGCTCCAAGTTTACTCTTCTAATGGGGCTCATCCTCTGCACCATTTACTTTCAGCAATGCACAAAACCTAAACGATGGAACAAAATTCTATGAAATCCCTTTAAATGATGTGGTCTCTAGTCTTTATCACATTCCTATAAAACCATTTTATATTTTTGACTGTTGAAGGGCATTTTTCTACGATGCATGTAAACCTATCTCCGATCTCCACAAAATTTTTAGAACGTTTTATGTAGTAAAGAAACATGCATAATTCATTACATTCAGCAAAACAGTAAAGTGATCAAGCCAGAAAGTGTAGACAAATTTCATGAATTCCGAAAGATTTACCATAAAATACTCGAAAGATAAAGAAATGCTTGCTGCAGTAGGCACTGTAGCTTTTAGAAGGAATTGAAAGTTAAATCATTTGTAAAATGATAGATATAAAGTTTGTGTTTTATGGGTGATCACTAGCTGTTCATAGAAGGGGAAAGGAATTGGGAAAATGTGATGTTGATAATGATGAGCATCTACTATGCCTACTTTAGATTCATACCGATTCGCTTGGCCTATATAATTTTTTCGTGAGTGAGTGGATGGATACAAGGCAAACTGAAATGATTGATGATTTGTTATTTTTTCTCAGCCTTTTTTCTCAAATGATGGGACTAAAATGTTGTAAGTAGTACCTAAGTGAGCTTTGTAACACACTGCACGACGTTCTCAAGCATGATAAAGTGTGAAGCAAGTCGAGTCAAGTGTCTACAATTTGCCGTACATGCATTACATTAACAGATTATGTTCCTTCCGTCTTTTAGTATGGTTAGTTGATGCAAGCGTACTTTGCTACTTGGAGAAAGTCAAGCTAGACAAGTTATAATCTTATTTTTTTCATCAATGCTCATTCCAAACAACCACCTCCACATGTTCGAGTGGAGGCCTCTTTGCAAATCTCTCGGGACGTTTTGACCCCAACTTGATATGAAAACAGCCATCATTCTTTTTCTCTACTTCTCTATTGCGGTTTATATATTTATATCAACGTATTAAATGCTAATTTACACTTACCTACAGGAGCGTGAATGAAATGCAATAAATTACTTCGTGCAAAACTTACAAATACATACGTATTACTCTATTCGTTCCGCTTTCTCGGGTTCGTATTTCGTCTGCATGGGCACAAGCATGAAATATGGTGCAATGTAGATGTAGAGGGAGAAGACCTGATTTTTTTCATGACAGAGATGAAATCAGAAAATGGAAATTATCTAGAAAAGACGACCTCAAAGTGCATTTCTATTTTTATGCAACCAAAGAAAATAGGCCAAGAGTAATGACTTTGTAAACAAGTGGAAGTCTCNTTACCTACAGGAGCGTGAATGAAATGCAATAAATTACTTCGTGCAAAACTTACAAATACATACGTATTACTCTATTCGTTCCGCTTTCTCGGGTTCGTATTTCGTCTGCATGGGCACAAGCATGAAATATGGTGCAATGTAGATGTAGAGGGAGAAGACCTGATTTTTTTCATGACAGAGATGAAATCAGAAAATGGAAATTATCTAGAAAAGACGACCTCAAAGTGCATTTCTATTTTTATGCAACCAAAGAAAATAGGCCAAGAGTAATGACTTTGTAAACAAGTGGAAGTCTCGCGTCTTTTCATCGAAGAAAACTGTAGCGATGACTGTTCTCCATAAAGTCGAGGTAAAAGCAAGCAAAAATGGTGATATGCGCGTTGGCTCAAACATTGATTTTAAATTGTTGAATTGACTTTTTTCTGAAAAGAATCATGATGTTCATTGATCAATGATCACAGACAAATGAGAATGATTTTTTCTAGAATAGTTTCATATGATGCGTTAATTTTGGAATAATGGAATATATGCTTTACTTTTCAGGGAAGGACCATGTATGTCGGTTTATCGGTTGTGGACGAAATGAACGATTCAATTATGTTGTGATAAGTGGAAGTCTCGCGTCTTTTCATCGAAGAAAACTGTAGCGATGACTGTTCTCCATAAAGTCGAGGTAAAAGCAAGCATAAATGGTGATATGCGCGTAGGCTCAAACTCTGATTCTGAATTGTTGAGTTGACGTTTTTTCTGAAACGAATCATGATGTTCATTGATCAATGATCACAGACAACTGAGAATGATTTTTTCTTGTATAGTTTCATGCAATGCGTTAATTTTGGAATAATGGAATATATGCTTTACTTTTTCGTTTGTTGTCGACTGTCATTATTTATTTAACCATCAGTCAATCAAAGCTAAATTGGATATAGGTATTCTGGGTTCTCGACGTCAGAGAAAACAGTATGGACGCAGTTTGTCTTGTCAACGTAGACGTTCAATTTTCTTACGTGATATTATTATATTATCAAGTGTATCTAACTTGGGAAAGGTAAAGTTTACAGTCTAGAACTCGTTTACAGTCTAGTCTTCAGGTGCTTTAGCAAAGTTTCAAGAAAACATTCAAGCATGGTTTAAGCAAAATCATTCCTTTCAAATGCAGAGAAATTCCTGGAAAGCTAGTCTATATAACTCAAAGCTCCAAGTTAATGTAAGGCTTTGGTTGTTTGTTGATTCAGAGTTTTATGAGTTTACACGGAATTTCATTGACGTTGCCCATTCCTCTTTCTTGTGATAGGCTTTAATCTCATTTCCAAATTCAAAGCAAACAGAAAATGTTAATAAAAATCTGTTTGCGTTTTGAACGTTTTTTTTGTTGAAAACTTAGGTTTGATGAATAGGCTCATTCTTCTTGTTGCTAGAAGTTAGATCAACAAACGTTTGAAAAGAATATGACGCAGAAATCATGTTAAGTAGAAACAATGCAGTTGTTGGAAACTGAATTTATTTACATACGCTTCGATAGAAAATATTAAATATATACTGAATACAGATGAGATGAGCCTAATCAAAAGATTCTACAAAAACCATTACATGAGTTCTCCGAACATTTTCCCTTATCTTTTCCATACGCAGGTTTCTGGAAAGAATGAGATTATTGCTGCGATATGCCTAAAAGCAACAAAAACGGAAGTACTTCTTCCGTTTTCTAGTGAATTATGAAAGTGGCCCGCATTAAATTAGCGCGAGAAAATATCCATTGAAATAACACTACCAAACGGTTTCACTTCCTATTTTGTTTTTTTTTCATATTTCAGAAGAAATAAACAAAAATGCTTGTTTCTGGCGTTAAAGGCATATTTCCGTTATGAACTCGTTGTAGGAGTAGTATGGTAGCACAAAAACGTTTTAGATTTGTGCATGTCTCCTCCAAAAACAAAATATTTCCCTGCTAGTGGCAACGTTCCCCGAATCGAATACAGCAGAATGTCGTACAAAAATGTATGAACACCGCATGGCTGCTCTTGCTTTGGTCGTTTTGTAACGTGTTTTCCTCCTGTAAAACTACATAGACCATAGCTTATTTTGCGTCCAAAAAAAGAGGTCCTGCCACCACTTCCTTTTCTTTGCAACAATTTCTTTCAGAAGACAGATCTTTGTAGATCCCTGTAAGATATGGAGTGGAAGAGGGCAGAGAACCCATTTTCTGCCTTGTGATGCACAAGTAAATCTTTTCTTTTTGGAAAAGTGACAGAAAAAAGCGGAAGATAAGACTTGAAAAATCCCAATCAAAAATATACACAGTATAATAAGTATAATCTCCTTTTTGTGTTTCAAAATAAATATTCACCATTCCATTCTATTCTCTTTGCGAGTCATTGTTGACCTCATTCTCTTCAAAACATTGCATTACATTGCCTGCATGTCCCACTGCAGAGTAGTTTGCCATAAAAAAGACCGTTTGTGTTAGTGAAAGCCATTTCTTTGTTTTATTCCTGTCATTTCAACTGAGGTCTCACTCTTCCTATTCAATTCTCTCTTACACTTTGTTTTAACTGCTTAATAACAAAACACAAATGGTGACACTCACATTGCAGTATAGTAATCATTTTACTATTATCATCGTCATCATCATCACCACTCTTCTAATTCAAATCATGCAGAGAACATTAGAAAGAAACATCTTATTTTGGCTTTAAACTAACCGGGAAAGGTCACCCGTCATCCATCTACATATCAGTCGTCAAACATTTCAGGAAGGATGTACTAATTAGTTCATTTCAAAGATGAAAAGAAACACAAAATAAAGCTCTCAGCCAGAACCACCATGTACGTCACTAGTCGAGCCACGACACGATGCTCTTTACCACCATCGTCTCATTGTAAAAAGGGAACATGATGCCTCAAAGTTAATGTGAGCATTTAGGCAGTGGTATTGGTAAAGTTTCTGCGAAGTACTTTAGCATAAAAATTTGTAGGAATAGCGCTATGTCTGCCAAAAAAGTACAATTGGGAGATGTGTCATGTTTCCACATAAATTGTTGGCTTTTTATTATGACATTTTATGACAAAAGGGAAAGATTCATTTCGTGGCTAGTAGCTTCTGGTTTTGAGTTACATAACTTCTGAGAGCAGAAGTAAATGGAAAAAACCCTGGGGAAACAGATGGTTTCATATTCATCCACCACCACCGCTTCTAAGGCGGCGTCGATTGACTATTGATCCGGTTTCATAAAAATGAAGATGTGTACATACACCCGACTGGTGTGTGTTTTTATGAGAAGGAGAAACCGAAACCGGAGCTGTTGGCGATGATGATGTGCAAATAATTACTTTTAACAAGTAATAGGTCACTCGTGTAACTCTTTCTTTTATAAGAGCACTAATGAAGAATAAAAAACCCCGTTTTTTGTCTATATTTGCCCCGGAAAACCTCAACCTTATTGGCTTCAATTCATGTGGCCATTTTCCGAGCTGCTTTGCTCACCGGAAGTGGTTTAAAAATGAACAGTAAATTCAGTGAAAGAGAGGAGGATGTTAGAAAAGTACAGCCACAGAATTTCCTCTGCGTTTTTTGCTATAAAGTATAGGTATGTGCTTGAAAGCAACACTGTCATTTAGAACGAGTGATGAATGAGACTGGAAATGAGTCGTATCGTTTTTCTCTCTGGAAAGATAGACTACAAATTTCATTCTGCGGGAGACTGCCAAAAACACAAAAGAGGGAAAAAAGTAGCTATTAAACTTATGAATCTTCTACGGTTTCGCTCTACGGTAAAATTAATCTAAGGCACGTTCTCATCTCACCTTGAACTGTTTACATTGCTTTCAGTTAAAACAAAGAATGAGAAGAAACAAAAGATAATTTTTTTGTTTGGTTGGTGGGCATGTATATGGCTGGTTGGTTGGTGTGGCTTTGGGGAAAATGGGCCATCCCATTTTATCCAATAAAAAAATAGAGGAGAAAGCAGAGTCAGATAGTCTTTTCTATAATGGGAAATTATTTTTCATGTCACGTACCTCGAGTTCGTTTTTACTCTCCAAAGTAAGGCTAACTAGGGCCAAATGATACGAATACGAAAGAATCAAGGGGCAATTCAATTGTATCAATATTGGAACGGATTGTATGTGGGATATATATAAGTATATCTTGGGCGAATATTTGGATTTGATACTTGTGTGTAATTCGATATTTTGATGGTATTTTATTTGATAATTTCAGTCAAACTTTTCCATGGGACGCCTTCCACACACTTGTCGAAAAGTGTACATGTTGGTAAGTCAAACATTCTTACATCAAAATTCATAGTTAAACGCAGTATGTCGTTGAAAATGTTGATCAAAATTACGCTAAAAAACTACAAATATCGTCTTTAATGGTTTTTGCTAGGACTTTGGACTCGCTCGGCAATACACTACGGCTACAGGGGAAGTGAGAGCCCCGAGAGCTGCGGCTGGCTTTCGTGGCACCGTCCGCTATGCCTCCATTAACGCACATAAAAATAAGGTAAATATTTGTGTATAAAAAATGATAAAAGGTTAGCTAAATTATTTCATAAAGAATCTCCTTCTCATGTCGTTCCCAATTTCTATTTTGCAGGAAATGGGCAGACACGACGATCTCTGGTCACTTTTTTACATGCTAGTCGAATTCGTCAATGGACAACTCCCTTGGCGGAAAATCAAAGATAAAGAACAGGTAAACATGTATCAGGAAAGAGGTCGGATCTACCCCTACTACTAATTTACTGCAAATTAGATGAAGGCTGCATCATGTTGGCTTTTCTTATTTTAAGGACATTTATGATAAAGGCAAAGCGCGGGTGTCGACTGACGAGATCCAGTTGTATAACATTTCTTCTTCTTGTTTCCGTTTTCCAATTTTCATAAATTTGACATTGCACACATGCCAGGTACACAGAAGACCCATTATGGAGCTTTAAATCATCCATTGAGCAAAAAATAAATTGTTCAGATCTTCCAACTAGAAAATATAGGCTAGTTTGGAGATGGAGGTCAACGCTGTTTTCACGTCCTATTTTCACCCATCATTTCACACTCTTAAAATTGAGTGAACCAACGATATAAGATATTTTTCATTTTCTTCACTCATTCACCTATATTTTCCCATTTACTGTTTTTTGTCGCAATGCAATACTAGAGGCAGAAAAATGGGAACTTTGGGAATTACTTATGACAGCAGAAAGTCTTGCACTTACATCTACTCTACTACTTCTACCTCAAGTCACAAGTTTATCTTGTCCTTTACTCCTGCTTGCCCGTGCCATTATGTAACTTCATTTTTCAATGTTGCGTGTTGTAATTACATGAGTATAAAAACTTCATGACAAGTTCGAATAGTGGGGTGGTGGTGAAGAGAAGAATTTCATTTGAAGATACCATTCTTGTAGTACATATCTAAATGAAGCTTGCCACTGCCACTGAAGGCAGATAAGCAAGATTGCAGCTAGTCCAAGTCCGCAATGATGACGTTGAACATGCAATGCCAGATTTGAAAAGCAGGTTGGGATGTCATAAAAGTCATTGAAGCTTCTTCATTTCCTGGCACCTTTCAAATTGGAGTTGGACAGCACGGGCTTGAGGAAAAAACAAGGTGGAAGTTAATATATTATGGCTCATAGGCCATGGCTAACACAAAGAGGGAGTGAATGAAAAACTCGTTGATGAATGAGCTTACGACGAAAATGATGAAATGCGATTGTTTTGATGAAGACACTAACGTGAATATGATTTGATAATGATGATTAGCTAAAAACCTTTCGTTTTAGAATAGATAAAAACCATACGTGATACAAATGGGAAAGTATGTCATATTTACTTAACTAGTCCTGATTGGTGCATCTTATCATTATTCATCATAGTAAAACAGTATGGCAGTACCGGAAGCAAGGGTAATCGATTTCACTCAGACTTTGTAATTCTTAAGGAAAGCTTGACAAAGCAAATATCATTACTCATGACTCATGAATTGCACCATGAGGTTGGGTGGATAACGGATTGTAGAAGCGTCTCTGGTCTGATATGATATATGAATGATTTAACCTACAACTTATAAGATCCTTAGCCTATTTGGAAACGCATCATTCGTCTGTCATCAAACTAATACAGTTCAGTGAGTTATGTACCTATGCATGAAGACTGTTTACCTGCCTAGCTTTCAGCTTAATTTTTGGTAGATTCAGATTTACACATTGTCGTGAAGACATGCAGTCATTGATAACTGGGTCATGTTTTACCACCTGCATTTTTATTGCTATATTCATCTTTTTATCATCTTGTGCATCTTGACACATCATGGTTCTCGAAAGCATTTTTATTTAAAGGCTCAAAAGCTGTCGTTTCGTATTTTTCTTTGCTCCCTTGTTGTCCGCATTTTAAAGTTTTTTTTTTGGCTGTGCCATTCAAGAAAAAACTGGTTGACTGCAGTAAAACGCTAAACTACCTACTTATATAAAAAAAACTGTTTTTGACATGAATTTTTGATGTTCCATTTTAATGTTTGAATTTTCAGGTTGGTCTAATAAAAGAAAAGTATGACCATCGACTGTTACTTAAGCACCTTCCGTCAGACTTTAAGCAATTTTTGGATCACATCCAGAGCCTTGAGTATAGTAGACAAGCCGGATTATGCTGTGAGTTACTCGTGCCATTTTTATGACGATTATAAAAATGGCTTTGATCAAAGAGTCTGCATTATGTTTTATAAATCAATTTTTAAAAATGATTTCTTGTTGTTTATCCCAAATTCCTTCAGATGCTCGCAGGCGTTTTTGAGCGATGCATGAAACGGCGGGGTGTTAAAGAGACGGATCCTTATGACTGGGAGAAGATTGCATCTGAAAGTAGTGCTACATCACCACATCTCACGAGCAATCCTCCACTTGCCAGTGTTACGAAACCTTCAGGGTAAATATCTAATGTTTTACCGGAAATATTTCAGTCATTCTACAAAAATATGGATGCTTTATGTTTTTCTCTTTGTCCAGCAGAAGACTTCTCACAACAGAAAATGCAGATGAAAATATTATGGCTAGCTTGGATAACAATCAGGAAAATATTGAGCCTAACGATAACAAGCATGCTGAGGTAAGCATTGAAAAAGAATTTAATTTAGCGATGATGACAGTGCTGACACTATTGATTACGCATTTACCTTTTTTTATTCAGGGTGGAAGAGGCGATTTTGACGCAAGACGTAGGAGAAGGCGTGAGCAGTACATGTTGGATAGCGTTGGAGGAAGTGGAGTTCAGTCTGGTACACTTCCAGTTCCAAGCACAGTTAACAATCAGAATGAATCGACAACCACTGCGAATAAGGACAAACTTTGTCATAATAACAATACTGGTGAGTCGCCGAAAAGGAAAAAGAAGGAGGAACTGGTCGCAGCAAAGATTGACCATGAAGAGCACAAGAAAGATCCCAGTGGCAAGGAAGATAGACTGGAGAGTGGAATTGAGGTTGATGCAGACAATGTGATGCAGGTAAAGTTTAAGGGCAAGCTATCTCGTTAGTGCTTTCATCTTACAAATTTTTGACACACCGAATAAAAAGCAGTGTATTCTCACAATGCCCCTCACACTATTTTTACTTTTCTAGGTGAATTTAAGTGGTCACAGAACACCAGACGCAAAACCAGCAATAGCGCCAAAGCCATCGCAAGGCTATCGCGGTCCTAATAAGAATCTTGTACGGCTAAAACTGACATCACAGCAAGATGATACTGAGGCTGAAGACGCTCCGAATCCAGACTTGGTTAGCCCGCGAGTCAAAGAAGTTACTGAGACGGTGGACTCGTGTGCTTATGACTGTGGAAAAGGTATGCAATCCAGCGGCTCGTAAGGTAGTAGTAAAGTTTTGTATAAATTACGTCATTCTATCCACAGGACGCGACGGTGTCTCAGTTCAATCTTCTGTGGATCCCGAGCCGAAAGAGGTGGACAGTGGAGCCGCAACTCCAAACAAAGAGGGTGCTGGTACACCCGTTGTTTCAATCACTGGCGGAAACCCCACGGCCCCTCAACTAGGCCGCAGGTCACATGGCCATGGTAGTCATGGTCTTAGCCGAAGTCGCTCAGGCCGTGGAAACAGACCTTTCTCACATCCTCACGCTCATCACCACGGCAAGAGCGGTGATTATTCGATCACGCAGTTTGCTGAAATTGATGACGGCAATGTCTCTGCTCTTCAGCAAATCACCAGAGGTGGTGGTGGTTTAACTCTTGCCTCTCAATGGAAATCACAGTTTGATGACTCCGAGGAAACCGACAATGAATGGAAGGGAGCGGAACCTTTGCAAAGTCCCGAACATAAAATCATCTCCATGAGTCAGGTATTTCTCTACAGACTTATCAACGCATAAAAATATCATTTTCATTTGATTCATCTACAGCAGTCGAAAAAAAGACACAAAAATCATTTACACAGACAGAACATCGATCTTACACTCGAAAATAATGCAACATTAATGCGAACTTGATGCTGCTGCCTCTTTTTAAATTACCTTTCTTGACTACATTTTAATAGTATTTTAGTATTATTTTTAGCTTCTTAATTATCCCTTTATATCCTATAACTTTAAGCAAATTCGGAATGCGTAAAAAGGGTTATTTTACCCCTTCTTTCTTTTATTTTGTTTTTTTAAAGAAATGTTTCAGTTTTTCGCAAACAATAAGTTGCCTAATTTTGTAATTGTATTTTACTTTAATTCTCTCATTTTATTTTTGCTAAATCATCTGAACAAATATTGTTTTTCGAAATTTTCTATTGTTATCATCATTTTTTTTGTACTGTATTTTTTGTTAGTCTGTACGGTATATAGCATCTTCTTAATTATGTAAATTATGAAAGCATGATCGTTTTTTTATTTTAATTGTAAACTCTGATAAACGTGCGTGAACATTGTCGATAAGAAACGGATTGTAAGTAAAGCAGCTATTACGACAACGTACATGTACATCATCATATCTGCAAGCAAAATCCTTTCTCTGAGTTTTTGTAATGTTGTGAAACAACTATATATATTTCTATTTCTTTCCGCTACACTCATGTTTAACCGTAATTGTATTTGTTTGTATATGCTGAGATGACTAATTTTGTAATTGTACTTTACTTTAAGTCTCTCATTTTATTTTTGCTAAATCATCTGAACAAATATTGTTTTTCGAAATTTTCTATTGTTATCATCATTTTTTTGTACTGTATTTTTTGTTAGTCTATACGGTATATAGCATCTTAATTATGTAAATTATGAAAGCATGATCGTTTTTTATTTTAATTATAAACTCTGATAAACGTGCGTGAACATTGTCGAAAAGAAACGGATTGTAAGTAAAGCAGCTATTACGACAACGTACATGTACATCATCATATCTGCAAGCAAAATCCTTTCTCCGAGTTTTTGTAATGTTGTGAAACAACTATATATATTTCTATTTCTTTCCGCTACACTCATGTTTAACCGTAATTGTATTTGTTTGTATATTATTATGCTGAGATGACCGACTTTATTTACGATTTTTTGCCATGAAGCCATAATTACTATAGTGGAAAAATATAATATGAAGAAAGATGAGCGTAAAGATAATTTGATATATTTATTTATGTTTTTGTGGATTCTTTTCTACTATTTTAATGCTTTCACCCTCATGGCGTGCGTGCTACGCTACTCCTACTACTATCTTTGTACTACCACTACTACTGCGCAAATATTTCGATTTTTTTAAAACTGAAAAATCAAAACATTTTCTTGCTGATCTTCTTGCCGCTCTGATACTGATGCTGCCTCTACGACGCCATGCCCGCTTAAAAAAATATGTGACTGCCGTTTACTATTTCACCGCTGTTGTTGTTGCTGCTACCACTACTGATGATGACGAAAACTACAAATTACGAAATTCAACACATTTTCTCCTCGCATAAAAAATATCCCATGCTTTTGTATACAATACTCCTGCTAATGATTTAGGAGCCTACATACCAGATAATGGTCAGTGAAAACTCACACAGTTAGTTAGCCAGGTTTATAGGTGATTTCAATTTTTTCAAAGAATGGTTGCGATTACAATTTAACAAACCCTCATTTTATTGTAATGTAGTTAGACGTTCGTTGGTGTTACTAAAAATTATTTAAATAAATCCATCTAGGGACATATAGAAAAAATTGATCAACGAATGAATTTGTATGCTTAAACTTGAAAGAAAAGCTCACTTTCGTTTAGATTAGGTGTGTGGCGACATGCGTTAGTTTACGAATCTAACTGACGCTTTAAATGTAGAATATGTCGGAGGTTATATAAAAAAAATAGGCGGATGATAGCGTTATTACTAGACTATGACTCACGAAAAGTTATCTTGTTCTAGTCTACAGATTTAACGAAACAGTCTAATTTTACTTTAAAAAGAATATATCACGATTTGTTTTTTTTCGTTAGATTTCTACTTTCACTTTGTTGGTGGTTTATTTTGTGATATTACTTTGTGATTTGTGGTTTAGGAAAATAATTTTAAAAATTATCTCTCTGGTTTGTAGATTTAAAAAAGAACTGCTCGTTCTAGTCCGAGTAGAAACGAAAAGATTGCAGTTTTATAATTAACAAAAGTGGACATGATAAATAGGACGAAAGCTCCAATGACTTTCACGCAGTTTTTTGCCTGATTTTCACTAAAAAGTAATAAATAAATTACACACGCAGGTTTATATAATTATTTTCTAAGTTTTAAGTATTATTTATTAAAAATGTAACGATCTACATTAATTATTATAGAAGTGTACCAAAATTACTACTACAATTAACAATAATTTTTAGTTATTGTTTAAAAGTCTATGATTTGAAATTGTATTTAAGAGAACAAAAAAAAAAGAGTAAAACGTTTTTGATGATGCTAATGATGCGCATTCATTTTCTCACTTCCTGTTTCAAGGAAATAATGTTTTTCCGCTCTGTCGTCGTGCGTGGGATCAAAAGAATAAAAAAATGAATGATTTTCTAATGAGTTTACTCGCTCATTCATCAATGCTCATCTCTTGTAAATAATTGATTTTTATGGCACACGGTCCATTTACCGTTGCATTTCATACTTGAATGGCAATTAAACTTGATCTAATATAACCTTCGACTATTCACATTTAGATGACCTACTTAACGCAGTATATTATGTAGCTTAGACAAGATAGGCGTAGATTATTTCAATATTTTGGACTTGATGCTAATCAGGAAGATTTAAGGGGATTTACGATGTATGACTTTTTTCTAGCATGTTTTTAAAAAATCTTAACCACAACGTGTAGGGAAGCTGAATGACCTTGAGTACCTAAGTAAATGACTTTTGGCAGTGGCTGAGGGCGCATGTTACACAGTTTACACTAATTTTATGCATGACAATGGCATAGCAGACTGCTATTAGCAGTAGGCATTTCCATTTTCATAATAATAAAATGAAGGCCCTGCTTTGTTTTGGTGGTTTAGTTTGACTTTGCATCATTTCTGGACTTTTTAAAAAACTGACCAACGTAGTGTTTACTATCTTTGCTTTGAGTCGTATTATTTTTGTAAGCAGCAGCAACTTTTCAGTAAAAATATGTTGCATTGCATGCATTTATAAAATCAATGATGAATTAATGATAGATGACTACACAAATGGACTTTGTTTCAAATGTGATAAAAATTCCCAGTATCGTTTTGTACAATTAACCAATTTACCCAATTTTACTTTTCTCAGTCTCAGCAAAAATTTATTCCGGGAAAATGGGCCGCATATTTTTTAACAACTTAAATGACATAATTTAAAAAATTCACCAGCTACTTTGAAAAAATTAAGATCCATTCTCTTTGAAGCTCTTACATATAAAAATAGGGCAACAAAGCACTCTGTAGCTTGTGAGTACGGATGATATGATTATCATCGGATCTTTGAATTTAAAATATATTTGGATCCTGGGCTATCATAATAAAATATGATGTCTATTTCCCTGTCCCTCTATTAAACATACCATTTTGCTTGGACTCTTGGACAAAAGTAAAAATTGGTTTAAAATTCAAGTATATTTTTTATACTAATAGGGAAGAAATGTTTTCAAGACATACCTATAAATTGACTTAATGCATTTTGGAATAACGCATGCACTTATTTGTTCTTAACCTCATCATCACTTTTCTTTTCTCTTTATCTAATCCAACCAACTCACACGTTATAGGCGCCTAATGAGGAAGACGAAATTGAACTAGAGAAGGGCTCGAGAGATGATGCAGAAAAGGCCCGTGAAAAAGATGCTCACAATCAATGTATTAGTAGTAGTAAAAACCTATTGGAACCTGGCACTTTCACCAGCCCCCAGAAAGTGAGAAATAGAAAGATTACAAAACGTTCCGTTGTGATATCGGTAAATTGGCACGCTTTTTATTTTACTTATATTATTTATTATTTTATTCATTTCACATCTCCTTTAATTGCAAATCTGCTTCTAAAGCTTTGAAACCAAATTACATTAAAAACTAACTAAACTTGTCGACGAAACAGTGTGACCCCAAGAAAGATAAATAACATAACTTTAGGTCAAAATATTTGTACGAATATTTTCCTCGCTAATTTAGAATGACCCAACGGGATTAAGCATGAAAGACGAAGAAAGGTCAATGGGTGGAGAGCCCCGAATCACCGTTTCAATGGATATCGGTGCTGGTGGTGATGCATCCGGTGGAGACTCTTATAAAACCAAGTTGGCCGAGTTAGCCAACAAGATGTCATCACTCAATTACCTGAATTTAGAGGAAATAAGGTACATATATGGTTTTATACAGTTTTCACTTGTACAAAAAGGTTTTGTGACATTCGTTCAAGTCAAAGTACACTTGCTAAATACGAGATAGAGATAGGACACAATAGGGGCGTACTGAAAAACTTTAATTATTGTGCCATAGGCCTGGCGTGGAGACTCCTGGTGTTCAAAAAGCACCGCTTGATCAGTTCACTACCGTTAGATCGTTTGAGGATGTTGATCTGAGTAGGAATGTCGCAGCGAACTCGATGACTTGTTGTGATAAGAAAGACAATGGTAGCATGTATCGGAGCATGCCGGATTTAAATCGCATCGCATCTACAGAGTCCGAACCTGAACAAAATCCGGAAATGGTCGCTGGCCGACTAGAAATCCGCGTAGTTAGTCAACCAGTGAGTGCAAATGCCTCAGCTCCTTCTCCTCCAGAAGAAAGGAAACCCGACGTTATCTGTAATGTGCCTCCTGGTGCGGATAATAAAAATTTACCCCAAGCTGAGTCTGCTATTGCCAACCAGGTAGATCCATCGAATACTCTTCCTGACATTCAATCTGACACAAAAGCACTTAATCTTCCTCAGCAACCAAGAGCTCTAAAAAGTATATTGAAGAACAAATCAGACACTTCAATAGGGGAGAAAGCAGCTCTTAGAATTGATAACAAATTAGCTCTGAGAAATCAAGAACTCGTGGACGCACCAGACATTGTTGCCTCCAATAATACCGAAGATTTCATCTCTGCGAAAGGTCAACATGAGGATAACTCGGTCTATTATGACGCAACCGCTGGGCTTCCACAGGAGAAAAACGCTCTTGAGGCCGACTCATCAGGTTCACATCCCCTAGTTGATATGAAAGGAAGTGTTGTTAGTGGGAATATGACGATAACAGCTCAGGGTGATGGACTTGCAGCGAAAATTGGTGCCTCTCAACAGCAGCATGTGACAGAACCCGTATCTCCAGAGATTTTAACTCCTAATTTGCCATTGACTCCTGCAAACTCCGGTCTTGCTCTTGGAGGATGTACTCCTGGTCTTCGGAGAAGGAGACAAGGTACAGAGAAATACGTCACGGATTTATCGCAATTAGGATTGCGATTTCAGAGGAGAAGACGTCATAACGCTGGAAATTTTGAATTGGTTGATGGCGATCATTCGTGTTCTCCTTTGATGCGACCAGGAAGTGGGCATGCAGACTCGTAAGTTAGAATATTTTTTCTCTATAAATTATAAAATACATACTACAAGATTAAAACTGTTAATTTTTAAAACTTTTAGGGAGGAACGCGGAGTTCCTAGCCATTTACTCGGAGAAAGACCTGGTCCCGATGAAGACTCTAGTTCAGATAGTGATGAAGTGCCACCAAACATCCCACGCCCACCTCCTGGAGAGCCTATACAGCCGGAACTTCCTTCCAGGTAAACTAATAAGAGTTAAAAATCGCTAATACATGTTTTCAGTACCTTAAATAATATTTACTACTACTACTGTATGTGTTTTTCAGAATCCGTCGCTACATAAGTCCGGAGCGAGTATTAAGGAGAGATTAGTACATTAATTAATATCATTTTACTTAATAACAAATTGTTCGCATGGAATGTGGTCACCATCAATCACTTTAAGAATCCTGACAAGCCAAGAAGTTCCTTCAGGTGCTTAAAGTTTTATAATTAAAATTCACACGTTACGAGTTTCAAAACTTGGGCTGTTGAAACCCTTCACTTTCAATTATTTGTTTTCCATTATAGAATCCGTCAACCACTACTTGATGCCGGGAGCTGAGGGATTGATACGGGAGATTTTCTAAGAATAGTTTGGAAATTAAACGAATTTTGAGAGGAAAGCACTAATGTTATTGGCACAACTTCGGGCGCGTCTTCGCATTAATCATTGTTAAACAATAAAATGGCACTCCAAAAGTTTTATCGACATTTGATAATTTTTCTTTGTTGTACTATATGATGGCAGAATCTAATATTTATAGGATTGTGACGATAATTAAAAGGTTTCGACATTTTCTCGAAGCTGCCGTTTCCCTATTTCGCCTAAATTATAAGATGTTTGAGTCGTTCATTCTTGGTGTTGAATAAAGGTGAGAACCAGAACATGTGGATATTAGGATTAATGAAGCATGTATGTAGATTTGAAATAATTCATTAGAGTGTGGACTGCAAGTTTTCAACTCGTATTTATTGTATTTATTTTTAACTTGTGTGTGTGTGAGTACTTTATTTATTGCGCTTAGACGACAACTTTATCATCAAAGTTGTTACGAATGAAGTGAAAGATGAGTGATAGAGTGATGCCCATTTGGGGCAATAAGAAAATATATCTATCGGGGTTTTAAATGATGAAATTCTTCTTCAGCTTTAATCAACGAAACTAGTCCAAAAAAAGTCTTATTCTAGTCCAACCCCTTGTCATTTCAATCACAATAATCGCTAGCAAATATTATAAAGCTTTAAATTTAACAATAAATATTATATGCAATTGAAGTATAAACCAAATATACGCATTTAAATTATAATAAATCTAGATAAAACGCGTGAGTCATCAAATCTAAACATAAGACTTGGTTTTTGATTTAATACTAACAGGTTTTTTAAAATATAATAATGTTTCAATGAATAATAAACGGCCAGTGAAGAAAAGATACGTGTGAAATGATCATTTGTAATAGACTAGAACTTATATGATATTTAAAAAATATCTAAATGATATACTATGATGTAAATTACTGTTAACAATAAAGTGAAATCGCCTGATACAGCCAAACATTCAAGATTGAGTCTCATACAGTGGAATCTCTCTATAATTGCTACCCTTACAATTGCACCCTCCTTATTGTTGCCTATCATTTCCCCGCCCTTGATTTTGCCTTCACTTTTTCACTCATAAGACAGGAGTGGAAGAAATCCGTCATCAAGGCACGCTGCATTTAGTTCACTTAAAAAATACACATTTTATCATTATTGCATCCTCGGCATTTCTTCCATTAGGTATATGATTTACGGGTTTACCTTTTAGTTTTTATTAATAACTGAATTTTGCCGATTTTTAACGAACGTAATGAATGGAATAAACCACTTTTTCTGCTGGTTTCACCCAACTATATTCGATAGGTTGATAAGCGGTTTTTAAAATTCATGTTGCCTCACCGTCAGTTGCACCAGTTGCATGGTACTCACTAAAAATAGAGGAGAAGATCATAAGGCAGCAACAGGTGTTACATTTAAGTGTGACGTTCAATTCAGTTTCAAACCTTATCATAGTTATCAATGTTATCATCAAAAGATATATAAATAATAAAAGGAAATCATAAAAATACGAGTCAATGATTCACGACTGATACTATACGTACTACGTACCTATGTTCATAAAATAACTTAGACAATTTGTTACAAGTGCCCTTTTGGATCGTTTATATAGTGAGCAGACAACTAACCTGGGTGCTAATAGAAATAATGGTTTCCTCTCAATCTGATTAAATTTATCATATCCCGTCTCACGTCGCCCCATGGAAAAAACCGAAGGATTGACATTGACAATTGGACACTGTCACTAAAATAAAGCAAGTCAATGTAGTATGTAGTAGAAAATATATATTTCATTTGAATGATACTTTAAGCACATCAGTCAGCTTAACTCACAAATGACATCCACCTTCAATCATAATTACCATAAGTAATTCAGATTCATCAAAGTTGGCTCGTCTTAGTCTACATTTCATTGATTGAACAAAATAGTGTTCGCCAGTACCCCATGAAAACACTTTTTTCATGTTGTGAAAAACCAAAATACTTTTCGTGTTATTGAAATTGCCCAATTTTTAAGGCGATCGGTATGACATAGAGTTATTTGTAATTAATTGCAGAACTGTATTTCATACTTGAACAAAATGATAACCAAGAAACATTCTCTTTCCGTCAAGAATTCTGGTCCGGTGAATCTTGAAATGGATCTTAATTCGGATTCGCTATTATATTCAGTTAGCTTGCGTTGCATGCGTGTAGCCATGGGCATAAAACTTTCATTCCATGACCCAATGCATTATTATTCACAGATCTTTGTGTAAGACCATTATACTATTTCCTGCAAAAGACGAAAAAATTCGAATGACCACCACAACATGCATACATCTCCTGCCTGAGCCAAAACGAATTGCTAACAGATGCGAAGCGACACAACAAAGTAGTTGTTCGTTGTTCAACACCTTTTCAATTCAAACTTGCAAAAGTAACTTATATAGCTATAGCACAAGAACAAAAACCGGGCCGAATGATGATGAACGAAGTTCTAAGCATGATGTTTCCCGTTGGTCTTGAAATATGTGCTTACAGCCTACTCATGCCGACATTGTAGACCTACTTGTCATTGTTAAATACTAATCTAACTCCTCATGTCGATGTCGTCAGTATATCATATATGCATATTAGATTAGATAGACGCAACGATCTATTTATTATTAGTACTAAGTGACTATGATTTCAGTGTGAATAATGTGTAATCAAAACTTTTAATTTGCCTACATGTGTTAAGTTAGTCGTCCTTAATCCGTCGTGGTTTTATTTATAAAAAAAACGTTGCAGAGGGGGACAAGACAAGACCGGAATTCGAGTCCATTTTAATACAACAGCTCCTGTCATCTTATCGTAATCGTAGCTAATAGGTAAGTACAATACGGACGCATGCAAAGAAAATATTACTATGCATAAAATTACGTTTTACATGTCAATTACTACCTAATTACAGCAGCGAGTAATAACGATTCGAAAACGATTAATACATGTGCAATGCAGCATTAAGTTTGCTTATTTATTGCGTTTTGATAGTTTTAAAATCAAACCTTTACATATTTGCAAGATCCCGGTTTAGACCAGCTCGGCTGTGGCAAAGCAAACATTGTACTGTCTGCTGTCGATGTCTCCCATTGCATTGAATTGTTCCATCCAGCAGCAACTCAAACTCAACTCTGTCTCTCACAAATAAAAAACTTAGGATTTCAGCCCGACTTTATGTTATGACTTGACTCATAGAAAAGATGTGAGTTTCTCAACTCGAGTTGTATCTCTGTGTATTTTTCGTTCGTCGTAAAAGTCGTTCGTCGTAAGTATAAAAAGTATTTATGCAAAAATGTTAACTGCGATCGGGAAACATTTTACTTACTTTTGAAACGTTTGGATTGAGCATCCCAACACCCACATAGATCATTTAATAATTAATTATTTATTAGTTTTATAATAATCTAAGTGAAATTTCCAGTTGATCTAGGTTTATCTACAGAAAACCATAACTGTAAGTGGAGCCCTTTGATGATTATTTAACGTTTTTTAGTATTCACCTGTCACCCACTGTAAACTAGCAGACAGACTTCCTGGTAAAACCGTAATAAATCGAACGCTCATTTTAATAATTCGGTTTGTGTACCTGTACTTTACTGCTAATGATAGGGCGTAGGGATAAGATAAACATGACTTTGACCAAGTTTCTCAGCAAGTTGACGGAGAATAATTGGCTGAACACTTGTTTTTAATAATTTCTGGCAATTTATTGTTGTTTCCAGATGCTACGTACGTAACTTTAATACCCAACCACTTTGACTCGTAAGCTTGATTCTATAAAAAGTATTACTTGCTTGATCCAGCTGTTTTGATCTGTCTGTCGGCCAATTCATTAGATGCCATTCAATATCAGCCGTTGTAATGAACAGTTTCTGTAAAGGATAAAAAATATTTCCGGGTAAAGAAAGCTAAGTAAAGTTAGCAAAAGGGTGGATATAATGGAGGAAGGAGAAGTTCTTCGAATGGATGGGCAACCCATTGAAATCTGTTCGGAGAAAGTTGTGACCCGAGTCACGTATCACGAAAAACTAAATGTGATTTTGGTGGGCACATCAGATGGACATTTGCACGTCGTCGATCCAACCCTAGGAGAATCGGTGTATTCTACAAGAATAAGTATGATAACGATAATAAGCACGATAACGAAAAATGTGTGACAACCAAGAGAGAAAAGAAATGTGATAATCATTCATGTGAATTTTACAGGCCCAGAAGGGAATAAAAAGCTTAATTGGGATTTCAACGTGTGCCCAGAGAAGCTGATAGTAGTCGAAGGGAACAAAGTTGGCGTCCGCAGTGATTACAACGGTATTCTCCTCCTCAGCTCTATTCTTCAGACTCCGCTCTCATCACCTTCGGATGTTGTTCAGATCGAAATAAGTAAATCTGAAGTATGTGAAAGTGCAAGTTAATTTGTATGGATTTAGTTGTGTCTTGTAGTTGGTATTAAATCTGAAAAACGCCGTTTTTACTACTTATAGGCAGAGAGTTTGTGCCATTCATTGCCGACAGCAGATTCTGTTGAGACTGACGTTAGTGAGGTAGAAAAACAACTGAAAGCAGTGGCGGTTAGAGAATTGGAACCAGGAACCCCGCTGATTCTTGTTAAAAAGGAAAAAGTTAGTGCTGGCTCGGTTAAACTTTATTTGTCTTGAAACATGATTGTACGTACAATCAAAAATGACCTTTTTTAAATCTTTATATTGATTTTGCAGTGGAGTACAGTTAAGCTCGAACTCCCGTACTCTGTCCTAAAATCAACTTTCCAGACTATGGTGAATGAATTATGGAAGAAGAATGCTTATATACCTCAGCTTTCAATTGCATCTTCCATTCTGGAACGGTTGAACATGCTTCTTCCAGCATCCAAAGGAGATCAAGATACACCCTTGGAGAAAGCACAAATGTTTAGTGAGTCTGCAAGACTGAAAACGTTTTCAAATTGGCCTCATATGGATTATAGGTGGGCTTTACCGGAAAAAATGGCTCAAGCAGGATTTTATCACAGTCCAAGCACTAATGGCGAAGATCGAGCGATGTGCTTTACATGCAATGTGTGTTTAGTTAGCTGGGAACCTACCGATGAACCATGGTAAGGATTTAAAAACATTGGTTGCTTAAGTAGATTTTTCCGAGTTTTAATTTGGTATCTTTTCTTAGGTCTGAACACGAGCGTCATTCTCCTTTTTGTCCATTTGTCAGAGGAGAACACACCCACAATGTTCCATTAAGTTTATCTTTTGCCACTAACCCGGCATTTGTGGAGTCTGGGAAGGGAAATCTAACTCCCATTCTTGGAAAATCTTCATGTTCCGTGGCGACAGTTGTTGCGTATTCCAACGGTCACGTTGTGGTATGGGATATCGCCCGTGAAGCAAAGGTTACTTTTTATGAAGAAATATTATTTATAAGGGAACAAAATCTCAAGTCATTCATATTTTAGGTGGGTATAAAACAACCTGAGCTTCTAAATTTATAATTACAGGCTGTTGTACGATTTACGATAACACCGGAAACTTTGGCGTCGACAACCCCATTAGACGAAATGATGTACTGTGACGTTGAACACGGCAAGTCTCACCAAAATGATGATGCTTTCATTGTAGATAGCTTTATACGTGGTAATTGGGATTAATAACCTAGTTTATGTAGTGCTATTTGATTGGTTATTATTGCCATTCAGTGTCATTATGCTGTGATGTTTAATTCAAAGCCTATTCTTGTACAGGTTCAGCTGCTCCTGCCACAGTAAACTTCCTGTCATCTCAAGATACTGTTGAATTATCAGCAGCCGCCGTTATAGGAGCCCCTGAAAGTATTACTGAAGCGAAGAAAGTTCTCCCTCCGTCGGTCATTATTGGCGGAAGCTCGACCAAACCACCTTCTTCCGAGGAGTCCAATAGAAAAAGTGCTTTCATTCTCGTGTATGGTTTGAGTCCGAACGCAATCACAGTAAATGACTCTAGTAGTTCACCACCAGAAGCTCCTCTCACGTTGAAAACGTCTGGAAGAACTGGCACTAAACAGGAGAGCCAACACTTTGAAGAAGACATTTTCTCTTACATATCGGAAGGCGACATGCTTTCTGACTCAATCAGTAAGAAGATAACATATAGAGAAACACATAGCTGCGACTGCGGAATTTTTTTGAGACTTTGTTTTGACGTAAACTGATTATAATATTTTCATTGCAGGTATCTTCAGTGACATGAATATGTCAGACACGTCTGGGACATTTGTTCTGGATGCTACCGGTGCGATAATAGGAGGTCAACAGGCCAATACCGCTTCATCAAAGAAGAAACATACCCAAGCTAGTCAGGCCCAGAAAGGTGGACAAGATAGCCTCAACAAGACAAAGACTGAAAACACGCAAGCCAAGGAAAAAGAAATTGTGTTGGTGCAAAGAATAGAATTACCAAATGACTTGAAGCATTGTTCTCGTGTTAAGGATATTATACCGACCCTCGACGGAAAACATGTCTTAATTTCACTTGAAGCAATGAGGTCTTTCACCGAGTCCGAACAAGTTGTGCTTGGTGCGCTATTAGTCTATAAAGTTGTAATCGAGTCGGACATGTTGAAACTTGAAAAGCAACCAGCGGCCTGCCGAAAGTTTATTGCAAAAGATGAAATGCCGCTTAATATGTGCGTTATTCCACCAGAATATTATGACTCCGCCTTAGCATGCATTTTGAAAAATGGGGTGTTGTGCATTCTAAGAATTGGGGATTTGTCGCTGATTAAAAAAATCAAAAGACCTGACGGAGACCCTGCATTAACATCAATATCATACGTTTCAAGTAAGAAAGAAGCTAGACAAACAATATCAACTTCCATTCGTCTTAGTAATCGTATAAATGAAAAAATCTTATTTCTATCATTAGGCTTGGAACGAATTTGTTGTGGAACTAGTCGCGGAACATTAGAAATGTATTCTGTTAGCGGAAATGACATTGACCTTAATGAAGACTCCACCGGTAGTTTCAGTGGCGATGCAGCTGTGGACAAGATGTCAGCCACCCCTAACACAAGTGCTGGCTTTGACGCTTCTAATCTACTTGTGAATCAAAATCTAACCTTGAGTTCAATGAAGCAACTGATGCAGCTTACATCTTTTGATAACATCAAGCCTTGCTTCACTACAAACGTGTCTTCCTGTTGGGTACGAATTATTCAAGCTCAAAAGGATAGAAAGCATCCACAACATCTTCAGCATCAAGACAGTGAAGCTAGTGAATCTACTCTATCATGGCGGCTTCAGAGAACAAAGTATGTTTAAATTTAAATTGTTGAAGTATTCTACAT
>JAHZMX010003708.1:0-12762 GCA_027743895.1 Seira musarum
CATAAAAACGTAATTTTTGCACAAACAGACTTTTTTGCATTTTAATTTTCATCGAATTGCATTAAATTATTATTATTCGGGGTCGATCGCACTTTTTTATGCATAAAGCAAGTTTAATGCTAAAAATAAAGATAAAAAGTGACTCAAGTAATTAAATACTTTCAAGAGAACTTACAGGTTCTGATAATTTTATTTTACACCACATCAATTAAAGGACATAAAACTTACGAAAGCAACTTTTCAATCGTATTTTTTTAATTACAATTAGGGCAAAATTAAGTATGCTTTACTAAATCACTTTTTCCCTTATGAACTTAATTCGTATTCTTAATCATTTCAAATTATTAAGTTCAGTTATGTCATAGCTATCAAAGACCGGGAGAAAATTACATAACTTACTTTTCAAAGGTCGACAAAAGATAAGGATGAATTCACCGAAATCAGTTATTCAATTAAAATCGATCATTCTTTAAAACGTTTACTACATAATCGAAGGAAAATCTACATATTTAGTATTACAAAAAACAAAAGTACGTTGTCCAAAGCAAAGGTCGTCTTTCAGGCATTAATAGCTCGCCCATAATAATTTTTAATCAATACTTCATATTTCGTGAACTCGTGCTCTTTCCCATCTGTGAAATCGACAAAAAAAATCATGAAATTCCAACAATTTCTGTAAACTATTCATGAATAAAAATTGGCGCAGTCAACCAAACCGGAACTTACCATAAGGAACATAGCACAACTTATAGCTTTGCTGGATTTTTCCAGCCGTAATGTTTCCCATCAATTGGGCCCGTCCGATGTAGTAAGGTTCCCCGTTATTTGGATCGTAACCACCGACAACTGCATGGTCCGGAACAAACCCATCTTTTGCCTCCACCCAGCTAAGGGCTCCAGGTGGGGCAGTCAAGACCTGGTAGTTAGCTTTTTTATGCTCTTTTCCTCCATAAGGGATGTAAACATGTGTATGTCCCAAGTGCAATTTCCCGGGAATGAGTCCTCCGCGGTGGTCAGCTCGGATAACATACTGAGGTTTCCCAGCATCGATCCCTGAGAAGAACTGCAAATTTTGGAAGAGCTCCCATTGACGCGTCAACCCAGGTAATTTTTCCAGGCTCCATCTTGACTTTTCTTCAATAAAAACACACGAATTGAAAATAAAACTCAAAATTGGACAATTAAATACCCAATGGAGTACGATTACCGGAAATTATCTTTGACTGGTCCGACGGGTCAGTGAGATTTTCCCTTGTGTTCTCCGTTGGCTAGACTATTAGTATTATTCTTTAAAATTCAGTTGTAATTATAATTCACTACCAAATTAAATCTTCAGCTAAACTAGTTTAAATTATTTGAAGCTAATCTTTGAATATGGAAAATTGAGACCAACGACCAACGTGATTCTGACGATTTGTAACTTACGGAAATGTCATAGTCATATGCAAGCAAGCAAGAAGTTTGAAGTATCAGACCAAACGCAAAGCAACAAACCAAATTCAGATTTCATTCATTCCTTCTTGACACACATATCTACCTTTCATACAAAATCCCATATACTGTAACTTTTTCAAGTTCTGGCGAAGATGGATTTGATTTTTTTTTGCGTAAAAAACGTCATAATAGATTAAACAGAGACATGGCTATTTTTCTTTTCTCCAAATCCAAATGGCATTATTCAGTGTCAATTGAACTTTGTTTATGCATTAGGCAAGGCAAATAAAAGTTTAATGCTAAAAATATGGAAAACTTTTCGCATTGTAATATTTAAATTGCCCAATTAACATTTTAAAATAATTACATTTGCATATTGCCGTGGATAGTCTATTTGATAGATTCACTCCCAATGTTTACCATTAAATATCCAATTTTACATGAAACATACATAAAATGGAATCATTTCGTTTTAGCCACATAAGTTATGTCTGTAATGCATCTTCCTACGAAATGATTACAGAAGAATAGAACAAATCATTTTAAACAATTGCAATTGATTTTTTCCTTGTTCCTCAAAAACAGTAGCAGAAAAAGGTGGTAGAAATAACAGCAATTTTCTTTTCTTTGTGGTTTTACTTCTTTGATGATTGAACAATAACGAAATACACTGAAAACAATTGTAATGTGATGTGATTGTGTGTAAGCAATAACTCCTTCATTGTTTATCATTCACGTTCCCCATCTTCATCTCTCTTTCTGAAAGTTGTTTGCTTTACAAAATAATGAACTTAAAGATGATAATCTTCTTGACCGTAAATTACACAATAATTTCATTGCTTCTGTTTTTTAAATCCCCTTCTATTGTAGTTCATTCTTCTGCATTTCTTCACGTCATCATTAAATCAGATCAGAAGATGATTTAGAAACAGAAAGGTTCGTTCGATCTTAGGTTAGGGGCAAGTTGAGCTTGGAAAACAACTTCATTGGAGAAATCGTAATATTATGAAATGAATCTCAGCCTTTAAAATGCAATGAACCAGCAGAAAAGCTAAGCCCTTTTAAATCCATCGGCCTAATGATTGGAGGGGCGAGCGAGGGCGAGGGCAAAGGGACACCAACGAACTGAACTGGAGATTATGAAGGGATTTAAACGAGAATGACATCTCTTTCTCATTTTGCATGTGTACGCGTTGCATTGTATTGTATCATTTCAATAAAAAACGGTGGAGTCGGCGGTGGTGGTGCGCTGGAGACATGAGACGCAATGATTGAGCTTGCATGGATTACGATAGGATTATCATTAACGATGCGTTGGCATTGCTACCTACCGTCAATCGTCATCGTCATCCCCCTTCTTCTTGTGCAGGTTATTGTAGTGATTCCAATGTTTACATTATGTGATGACTAATGGCTACCTTTGATTTTGGCCTGCACAAAAATCTATCATCAACTCGAGACTTTTTAACCCTTTAATTTAAGATCAAGCTACCGTGAGCCTTGTCTCACTTGGTGGACTTGGACTGGACGTGACATAACCATGTACTGCTTTTCCGATCAAAATGACTTTATCTGAGAGTTCATTTTCAGGTGTTCTCAATCATTTTTGGAGTAATTGCTGTAGTTGTAGTAGTAGTGTCAGCAAGCGTTGCATTAAGTGAAAATATCACATCATCATGTCCTTGTTTCTGTGTGGTTTACTGCTTCATCATCATGAATATGTTTGTAGATTTTTTTTTCTCTCGAATCGTATCATTATTTTTTCAGAGAAAACAGGTGGATGCGTAGTCATTATGATTCTACTTATAACGATGGATTAGATGGATGGACAAAGGAAGAAAGAAAGAGATCCCCCACTTTGTGGATGATGATGATGTACAAAAGCCACCGGTACCACGTCCACGTAGGTCGGCGGTGAAAGCATAATCAATGGATACAGAGAGAGATGAGATGGCAGTGGCTGAAGAACAGGAATCAAAATCAAAGAATGATCAATCTTGCATTATTTTTTTACGGAATACTGTTTTATTTTCTCGTATTTTTTGTTGACTCTTGAACTCTTATCATAAAGACAAAGGTAACATTATTTACGATACGATTTTTTTTGTTGATTACATTTCTACTCATAACTATACCTGTGGTTGTACGCATAAAATCTAGGGCTATGAAGCAAGTGTCGTATTTTAATATGAATATTGCTCTCTACTCTACGAAACTAGTATTGCCACTACAAAATGTAAGACTATTCTTGCATTGAAGCATTGTTTGAAATTCTTTCCTTAAAAGTGTTCTATATTCTAAATGAGATTCATGAGATTTTCCAACTCATTTTTTAAACATTAATCTCTGGTGGTACAATATTATGTGCATTTTTTTACACATTTTTCGTTAACGCAAACATACACACTACATAGAATACTTAGAGCTAAATCATCGCTAAAAGCATATATTTACAAAATTATGAACTACCAATTGACGAAGAATTGTACTTACATGATTTTATTTGATGTGACGAGACTTAAAATTATATAGCACGACTGGGTCAAAGACCAACGAAACATAATACATATTTACATACATACTTATTGCGGCTAACTTTTTTAAACATTCACCCTTAATATTACTCCAAGCAGATCCTCTCTTGCTACCTAAATTGTTTTACAAGTAAAATCACGGAAAAGAAACGAAAACAAAATAATGCATTGTTACCTTTATTCATATGCTTACGTATTTTTTCATAATTAGTGATCAATCCCTGAAATTGTGATTGTTATTTGACAAAACGGCAAAAGGAAAAATCTACATTCGCACAAATTCACTAACCTCAAACCTCCGAAAGCTACAACATTTAAAAACCAATTCACTGTCCCTTTTTTGTTGTGTGCAATCGTGTAATATTCATAAAAGTAAAACTAGAAATGGTAACGTATATTCCGCTCTACAATTTCTCTATTCAGAAGTTAAAATTTGTGATGGGAAGCCTAAAACACTTTTAAAATTCATTTAAAGGACGTGTTGGTTGTTTTTAATTTAGATTCTTTAATCAATTTAATTTTAATTGTGGAGATTGGTGAATTTTGTCAAAAGCCCCCTACAAGCCAGTTGTTTTGTATGCTTCGATTTGAGTCCAATACTTATGTAATGTTGATGGTGTAATTGGTAGCATACTGGCACTGGCCAAATTGTGCTGTTGTGTAAGAGGTCGTTGTGAAAAGTAGATTCCTATTTACTTAGTGGCCATGCCCATGTCCTGCAGTCACTTCCGCTTTCTTCCGACTCTGTAAATAAAAACAGAAAAAAGGGATTATTTATGAGTTTGTGAACCCAGTAATTTTCTCGAATTTTGAAGTGTTCCTGCTCCACTTCTCATTGTAATTATGCTTGACGATGATCATGATCATGATGATGTTGATGAGGGTGGAGGCGGGGGAGTGGAACTCAAAAAAATGGTGTAGGCAAATCCCTACTGATAATCCCATTGATATGAAGCCCATGTTGTTAAGTCATTTACTTCATGTTATTATAGCTAAAAGCTAATTGTTCAGATGGAGCTAATAAAGTGCTTGGAAAAAGCGACAGTATGATGACCGTATAAGCTTCATAGAATGAGTTTATAAATATGACTAGAGCACGATACAAATTACAAGGAGGTGTGGCCCAATAATTACAAATTACACAGAATGAACATATTTCCAAGCTTCGAGTGAAACCCAAAACTCAAAAGATTCGGGAGGGAAGAAACGAAGGATTTTCGTTAATAGCGCACACAGAAAATATTATGTAATTTTCTAGGGATATCCACGCGTTTTTAGGTTTAACGTAACGTGGTCATTCATTGCAGCTCATAATCTTACTGCATCTGTTTCAGGAGGGCCACTGAAAATCATTTTCCGAAAAAAATCCATTTAACAAAAGGAAGTTGACTGGTGATTAATATGTTTGCATTTTAATTATCATCTAATCACGCTCGGGCGTATCACAAGCGGAAAGAACTATTTCCATTAAAATTGTGAATTTTTTAAAGGTAATGAAACGGTTATTACATTTTTTCAAAAGAACAAAAAACGAACAAACAATTTCTTGTCATGTGCGATGCTCCATTTTTCTCAGGAAGCAAAGTAATTGCAATCATCATTCTTATTAATATTACTCACGAACGACAAATTTTTTTCTGTAAAAACGCGTCGTTCGTCACCATTGCATTATGCATATAATGTTTGATGCTCGATTATCATATTTTCATCACGTTTATTCCCGTTACATGACCATTTATCACGAAACTAAATGTTGAAAAGGAACATCGTTTTTTTTTTTGTAAAAAAAATCGTTCATTTTTTTCAAACTGGATTTTTTCGAAAAAATTGTAAATCTATAAAGGGAGCTCGTACATACAAATGAAGAGGAAACAAAAACATCGGAAGCAAACTAAAGGGTTGCCGAAAACATATTTCCCCTCATTATTGGAAAGAGGAGCCCTCATTTTCATTCAGCGAAATGGGCGTGATGATGAAACATAAAAAGTTCGAACGAAAAGAGAACAGATCACCCAGACACAAATGGTTAGTTTTGTCTTTGTCAGTTTACTGAGCATAGCAAAAGCTTAACAGATGAGCTTTGAACAAAGTCATTTGTAAAAATGAAGGAAGACTCTGGATGAAGCTAACTGGATGTGCGGTACTTTCACGATTCTTGTAAATGGCTACATTTAACACAGGATTCGAGAATGATGGTGATGATGATGATGAGGAGCGGCTAACAAGACACGTTGAAAATTTGTTATGATGTTCTTACATGTCATTATGACACAACAAAAAAAGTACATAAAGGGTTCTCCTCGGAGAGAGCAAGTAGTGGCATAAAGAGCGAGTTGGTTCTCCACGCATCAGTTTCCAGTTTTCTTGCGTCACTCATTCCTTATGTTTTGTTAGTGTTTCAATGAACAAGCTAAAATGACATGAAATGAAGAGCAACATAATAAAACCATGTTCGAAGGAAAGGAACCTCCCAAGAGAACAATTCATTTTTTGAATGGTCACGTAAGCGGCCTTAGAATAAAGGCACTGTTTCGATCATAGAGCCCCAAGGTAGAATACTTGGCACACTGATTGATCATGTGCAAGTTAGAGAGAAACAAAAAGAAAAAAAACCGGGTTGATTTTTTCTTCTTCAAAATGAGTCATTAGTCTAGTGAAAAGTCATGTTTTACTGACCATGCCAGCACCTTTTTCATGGAATTCATTAATCAAACGATACTGCACAAACTTGCCAAAATTTTCAGAGAGTCTGTGAAAGTCAAACTGGTTTATCGGGTCCACCCCCGGGTATGTGCAGCTGCTACTGCCAAATCCAAAGCTAGCTTGTCTCAAATGTCTGCACAATTATTTAATAAAACTGTTTGATCAATCACGTTAATTCGTATTCTTCCCAATAGCCAGTACAGTGCACACGTGCTGAGGTTCACATGCCATTCACCAAGAAATACTTGACGTTTGTTTTTGCATGACGTAAATTGGTTCTAATTTAATTCGTAGAAAACTTAATTTTAAACAAATATTCTTGAACTGAAAGCCTACGTGATTTCATTCTCATTTGAAAGATTACATCGTGCCTATACAAACACGCATGAGGATTTGCAAACAAAATTCAATTAAGTATCAGCAACCTCCAATGTTACAATTTTACTGTCAATCATGCCATAGCTGAGGGAGAGATAGGAAGAAACCGCAAAAACTAATATTCAGAGCATTATTTTCTCGCAGTCTGTAATCATGCGTAAAAATTGCCGTACAGCAATCTAATGAAAATTTTTTTGCAGAACATAATTGTTCTATTATGTCCGGGTTTAAATTTTGCTGCTTTTGGTTATCATATGGAACTACTTTTTGTAAATCATAAATGAATTCATTAGCAACTTTCATCCAGAGCGCAAACAAACATTAATATTTCCTTCTCATTATCATTACTACTGTACGCGTAAAATGAGCATCGTATGCAAATCACAGAGGCGGAAAATGAGTTTAAGGACACAGATGTCTGAACTCTTCACTACGAATCATATTGTTTGCATTTTCATTTCAACGATTGTAAAGTGGAATTTACATTGCGGATTTTCTATTGCTGGAAATAAAACAAGTCTCTGAATAAATACAAATGGTTATTTTGCATAAAACTAAAACTAATCCGTTTGTTAACACTTTCCTATTACTCCTTGCAAAACGGCATCATGATTACATTACACTGGACTGAAAAAGGTGTCAATGACGGAACAATAATTACACTGAAATTTATATCTTTGTTTGCATATCAAATCAGCATAATCAGAATCAGTTATGCACAAATGGCTGAACTAGATGATGAGGGAGAAAGAGAAAACTGAAGGCATGGGGTAATGTGAGATGTATATGGAATAAGAATAAGCTTCTAGTTTTTTTAAGCTAGCTCGTGCAATACACCTTGCATTATAAAGTTGTGGTGATATCGGAGCATCATATGATAATGACATTTATTTTCAAGAGATTTATCGTTTTTGCCTTTTTAATCAGGATTAAAATTTTCAACTCAAATTGAGCTGCCTTGCATTGCCTGTAGGCGAAGAGCAGTTTGGTTGAATCTGAAATGGGGATCATATCAAATGTGTTATTTCTATTACTACATCTACACACGAGAACCTCTCATTAGTTCAGTACGACTGAAATGCAGTCGTATTATTACATTATCATAGCACAGTTTTCCCTTTGTTTGACACGAGGTTTCAGAATGAAAAATTGTTTTAAATATTTGAAGATGCAGTCATGCATGCAGAAACGATAAAATAGGGAGTTTAGCAAATGAAAGGAGGCAAGAAAGGGTCACCGACTCTATGTACACCGAATGCACATCTTCCCATCGTTACTCACTCACTTACACTGAAATTCTTGTGAGCAATGAGCAAGCATGCATGATCACGCCTGTTTTTTTATTACAAAGGGCAGCGTATTAATATTCATATTATTAACTTCATTGATTTTTTAAAATAAAATTTAGTGAAAAGGAATGAGAGATATTAAATATTTTTCGATTCTCTGTCTGGGCAAAATTAAAATTGTAAAAAGAAGTTTGCTTCCGATGAATCACGTAGTATCCAAAAATTATTCCCAGTAGAACAAAATTTTGCCAGAATTTTTTTTTATTTGAAGTAAGAAAACAAGGAAGCTGTTTCCGAAATCTTTTAGGCAAATACAGAAGGGACAGATTTTTTGTATGATCGTACACAAGAGCTTAAGTACGATATTCTCAGCACACGACAGGGTGACATGATCTTCAACCCAAATAATATGCTCTTTTTTACTCATTTACCATGTCCTAATCCGCACTGCAGCCAGCAACTGATAAAAATCCCAGCAACTTTACTATTAAAATACAATGTCCCATGTCAACTTTTACATAGCTGCGGTGGGAATCTCGACATCCCTCTCTGTTTTGATCATTCTAAGATCAGAATGAATGAAATTGAAACGTCATGTTTATCAATGAATCGTTAAATTGGAACTTGGAAAAGGACAATTGTGCAAATGGAAATATTTGATTTGAATTTGAATAGCACTTTGCTGTCATCTCAAAAGTAGAAGTATTATGATTTCGTTCAAACGCACATGAACACTTGCATTTTTAAATAACGTGGACAGACAAAACCAAATGCTTCGACTAGAAGAACATGTTCCGCAAAATGTTCCCCGAGGTTTCGTGTGGTCCACTTATCACTCAGGAATATATCGACTCTCATTCTTTTAAACAGGTTGGGTGAAGTCCTTCGAAAGATGAAACCTCTTCAAAATTTTTTTGCAAACTTCTCAAATTAAATGGATGAGGATACAAGTTTGAAGCTAAAACCTGATCCTCCCTTAAAAATTATGGAAATGAGTTATTGTTACAGGATAATAACAATAATGAGGACCATTTGATCAATCAGCTCAGCAGGTTCATTTTAAATATAAAGAGTGTGAAAAGCCGAGTTGGAATCTTACTCTTTTGCATACGGAGGTGCTGCGTGTCAAACCCTTTGAAAATTTAGACACATTGCAAGGCCGTCGTCAATTTTATGTAACGAACTGAATCCAAGCAGCCCTCATCATCGTTACTCGTTACTTTGTAGTAACTTGTGTTGACAGAACAGACTAGACTGGCTGTCACATCTCAATTTACATTTGATACATCGTTTCGTATGGAAAAAAAATCTTTGTTCTCATCGAGCTCACTTTTCACTTGCTCCTGACTATTGTGTTTAAATTTTATGAATATGAATATTAAATACTTCACGCTCCCATTCGTATTCAACATTTAATGGATGGCGACTGTTTCTGCGCGTTGCACATTTTTATTCGAGTAATGAGACAGTGGCAAGTGTCAACTTACCAATTCAACTATCCAGTTTGATATTTAAAATTCACAAACTCAAATGTAGTTTTCCTCCTGCTTTCCTTTACTGCGATTGCAAAAGCATCCGATAAAATAAAATTACTCTACAGAAAACTCCCAGTTTCAGTTCAATCGACAAAATCCAGGACCAACCCAAGTGATTTCATGGAGTTACATGCAACAATGCACACAGTACACAATGCAATGGTAGGCTGAACTCACTGAGCTTGAACTGATCTGATTTCGATTGTGATTTGTGAGGAAGGGTTAACTAGAATAAAATCCTTTTCGATTTCGATGATAAAAAATTGTTCATCTGATTGTTCCTGATCTAATTCAATTGAACAATCGATCGACATGGTTGAATGTACAATTTTTTAAAAAATGCACATAAAAAATCACAGCCAGGACTACGACATGGTGACGGCTGCTTGCTGTGCCCACATATGTATATCTTTTTTTTACTATCAGCCGAGGCAAACAATGCAATTATAGAGAAATGACATGGGAGTGCATGACCTATTTTTATTTCTCTGACTTTTGTGTTATCAGAGCGTGGCTTATTGTGTCAAACAATCTTGTGCTATTGTCATCTTTGTCATAACGTGTAATAAAATAATTGCATTTTGTCCTTTTAGTCAACACTGCACGAAAATATGCGAGGATAAAAATTTTATTGGGTTTGTTCGGATGCAATACCTTTTATTTACTGACAAACGGACGACACGACACCAATCATACATTAAATTCGTTATGGAACTGTATAATTCCACAGAATATTATTGTTGTGCCGTGCCATAGAGCTTCTTTTATTTGGAGCAAGAGAGCAATAAAAAGATTTTGAGGAAAAATGAAGAGGAAGTGAAAGACATTGACTTTTACTGGTCATAAAATCCGTTTTAATGGAATTATGGTTTGGAGAACATGAGCACTGCACAAACATATCTACTTAACTTCGACCTGTCCGAAAACAAAGACGTTCTCAGTGTTTTGTCAAAACTTTTCTATCGGGTTTTACTTGAGTGAGCATAGGAAAGCCAAACAAAAACATAAAAACTCTTGAAAGAAAAATTATGCCGTTGACAGAACCACAACTTTTTGGCTTTTACAATGGAGAAGAGAGAACACTTAAGGGTATTTTAGCTTCTTAAAAGGTCATGGATGATAATAAAAAGGGGACTTATGAAGTTATCACCGATGCATATCTTCATCACTTGAGGAAAATAATAAAATACTTTTGCTAAATAGCTGTGCTTGCTGCCTCTTCTTAGTTAGGTACTCAAAACTTTACTCATTTCATGGTTTGGTTTTTTTGGTTGTTTAAAAATCATTTAAGAGTGTGACATTAACTAAATGCTTTGGGTTTTACGGGGTGTGCAACGTCATCATTATTGGCCACTGGTCACTCCCGTCCCGTCCCTACCTCTGGTTTAGGTTTTTGAGGATCCCTTTGTTCATAAATAACCACTTTTTGGGAAATTCTTTTAGCAAGGCAGCAGAAAGTTTAGAAAAGATTTATTGGACAAACAAATTCAGTCGTCATGAACTAACTGCACTGTTCATCAGTTTCAGAGTCCCTTTCCTCCCGGCAATGCAATGCTATCTCAATTGCGACCACTTGAAATTTTAAAGTTTTCAGACAAAAACAACCAAATAAATGGATCATTATCGACTGTTGCGTATAATAGTCAAAACATGACTGGCAACCAATTTTTCTCTTTCACAAAAGCGTTCACAGGAAGAAAAATAATAATAGTCAACTCAAACTCAATGAGAAAAAAAGTCTCTCGGAAGTTTCGTTTTATAATTTGGATTTTTGTTACATTAAGTATATTTCATATGGTGGCAAAGTGTATGGGAGAATTGCATAAAACAACCGTTTCTATATATTTCCCAAAGCCTTTTGTGGTTTTTCAGCCTTAATTCTGGGAGAGAAATGAAGAAAAACCGCAAAACAGAGGAAAATACGGACAAAACCAACCCGATATGTGATTTTTGAACGAAGAAATATATTTTTTCTATTTTGTCCTGAAGCATACTGTGAGCATTCGTGTTCCCACTCCTTCAGTTGTTTTCTGAACTTGTCATCCCAAAAGCAAATAGATAAAAAAAAAAACTAATGCATAAAAAATAAACAAACATTGACTACTGATTATTAGTATCCCGATTGCATAATCATTTCCAGAAACCCCAAGAAAAAATACCGAATTGTAAATAAGGCAGAGGATAATATATTAATTCTGGGAGAGAAATGAAGAAAAACCGCAAAACAGAGGAAAATACGGACAAAACCAACCCGATATGTGATTTTTGAGCGAAGAAATATATTTTTTTCTATTTTGTCCTGAAGCATACTGTGAGCATTCATGTTCCCACTCCTTCAGTTGTTTTCTGAACTTGTCATCCCAAAAGCAAATAGATAAAAAAAACTAATGCATAAAAAATAAAGACAAACAAACATTGACTACTGATTATTAGTATCCCGATTGCATAATCATTTCCAGAAACCCCAAGAAAAAATACCGAATTGTAAATAAGGCAGAGGATAATATGCTATCCATCAGCTTTTTTTGGTGATCGATGCTTCATGGAAAACCAATAAACATACAAAAATTACACTGTTTCGGTAAAAAAAACGTACGTTTTCGTGAATCGGGAATAATGATCAGGTATCGATCATTATTCTGAATAATTTAGGTAAACAAAAGCTTAAGCTTAAACCAGCCACTGAAAATCATTGTGTATTATGTAATGTTACGGGAATATCAACATCAAACATGACCATGATCATCGTTGAAAAGCAATCATTTCGTCATCGTCATCACATCAAATCATGAAGGGTAACTCAGAGGATTTGATAAAAAAAGGAAAAACTTACATCCAAGTCAACATCGGTCCCAATCTAAATTCACACAGAAAAAATAACGTTTTTTT
>JAHZMX010003710.1:0-13079 GCA_027743895.1 Seira musarum
ATACAGTATTATCCAATTGAATTTCCCGCTTGAGACAAATATGGTAACAGTGATACAGTTAGATTTTGATTTCGAGACATGTCATTCCTAATCACAATTACAATCAGAATCAGAATGAGTGAAGCTATTCCCCTCCATCTGTATGGTTGGTTTATCCGAAATGCATATTGCATTTGCATTTTGCAACAAAATATATTTTTTATGGATTTCCTTCTTCACCTCCTCCATCATTTCATGCAGAAATGACTTTCATGTCGAGTTCAATGTCAGAGATACAAATGAAATTGGGTATAAACGGGCAAAACGCAAGTAAGTAAACAAAAATACCTTCACATGAGCCACATGAGTTGATAAAAATTTGATCGAACCAAAACCAAAAAACCCGGCTTGCCATCTCTGTTGATTACGTTATTGATCAATTGATCATGCATATTCCTTTTATGGAATGTACATTACTTCTTCTTATTACTTGTTTTTCTCCAAAATAAAACGGAAGCTCTTAGAATTTCAACTTCAACTACATTTTATTTTCCTTGACTACTTAAATTAAACTTCATTTTCAAACTTTTCTCATCAAATCAAATCAAGCAAACCGACAAAAACAATTTTCCGAATAATTTTTGATGATGAAAAGAGAATTCCTGAAATCAACTTTTCCTCCTTCCATCACATCACAATCACGAGGAAGAAAACAAGGAAGTAATTTTTCGTAGAAATGTAATTGAATTGTACTGTACTGTACTCGAAACCAACAACCAACCAATAAATGTATTGGATCTGAATCCGAAATTCCTCTTGAAAAAAAAAGATGATTTGAAGCGTGCAAACAATTTTCTTCGATTTCCTCTCACTTGAAAAAATGTAAATAAGCGTGTAAGAAGGAAAGTAAATAGGAAGCGATGAAGTATTTATTAAGTGCACGACTACAATTTCAGTAAGACTTTACTTAACTCGACTTCTTCGGTCAAGCCATGTCATAGCCTTTGCCACGCCAGAGAGAAGTAAGTTAAGTAGCGATTTCTTAGAGACTTTCTGGTTGAATGCCTTTAGATAAGTATATTCGCATTATTGGCATTGCCAAAGCAAATATACTGACTTTATGTACATCAATGAGACAGAATGCAAAATTTTGGTGATATATTGACCAGGCTTCTATAGTTTTATCTTATTTTCTGTATTATAGATTGGGTGATTTTACTTCATTTGCAAACTCGTCAAAAAAGAAAGCACATTTTTCAGTCTAAATTTCCGGTCTTTTCTTCAGCTTTCAAAATTGTCTCTAGGGCAGACCTAGTATGGCTTAATTTAATCTGCCGAAGACATTTTAGACAAAAAAATTGTAAAGGCAAAATCGAAGAAAAAATACGAAATGTTGCAGAGTAAAAAATATTTTCACGTTTAATTTTAAAACTTCATTAAATTTGGATACCATGAAGTCCATCTGTAACTGGGAGTATCATTGAAGCTTATCTTCTATTTTAAATTAAATAGCAATTTTTTTTATCCTTTTGCTACTGCTACCCCCACCCGCACAAATGCCCAAGTCCCACTTTTTAGTCCCGCATTTAACTATTTTATTTTATAATCCTTCCTCCATTTCCATCAAATACGTTACATAAATTACTTTGCAAAATTCCATATGAGATGATTACAATTTTCTAATTTCAATTGCTCAAAAAAATCCCTTCATATTCATATATTTTTTTCACAATGAAAATTGCATTCGTGGAGAAAAGACGGTAACAATTTCATTTGCAATTTTTGCATATTTTCTACTCTCTTCGTGAAAATGCAATGTACTTTACTCTATAGTTTCTTGTCTTTTATTATTTTTTTTCTTCTTCATGAGATTAAAAAGTAATTTATGTCCGGCGTGACATGTGATGCGATATCAAGCAAAGATCCTTCACCTTCATTGCATTTTGCTTTAATGCATCTCTTCTGGTTTCTTTCGTCTGGTCTGGTCTCAAAGCTCTTGTGACTTTGACTTGATGTAATGTATGATTCCTATCTTATAAAGTCATAGTCATGATTCTCATGTTGACCAAACGAAGACGAAGAACAACAGTTTTTTTTGTATTTCTTGCAGAAATTCGTGAAACGAAATTCTTCGTTTTTTTTTGTAGGAATCCAACAATTTTCGGCGTGATGTGATGTGATGTGATGATGAATACTTAATTTATTACCGTAAAATAGTGGTTGTGGTTACATTATTTTTACAATCGATTCGATTGGATTGAGAAGTTTGCTCTTTGCCATTGCGTGTGAAACGATAGAAAAATATGCTACTTTTTTTGTTGGGGGGATTCAAATAGGATGCATGTCTCTTGTGATTAATAACCTCAGGCCAGACCAGACCAGGCCAGACCAAGAGAGGAGGATACTATTTATTCTTCTTGTCTTTCCGCAAAAAATTTTCATTCCTTATTTAAAAAGTAGAAAAAAATGAAGGTCGTTTTAGTAATGTAGTAAAAATTTAGACTGAAACTTCTACAAGAATAAACATAAATAAAATCAATGGGAATTCTGCAACCTCAAATTTGGTTCTAGGGTTCATAGAGAAGTTCAACTGTATTCCCATAATACACGGAATTCATATGATATATTCTAAAGAAAGAGACAACAATGTCAAATGTCAATGTTAATCTTTTTTAAAAAAATCTTTAGCATGATTATGATTGAAGCTTCGTGATGAGGTATTAACCTCGTTTTAATTCTACTTGTTTCTTTGTTAAGCCGACTCAACCAGACTCCCGATTTTGTTCCGACCGACATGATCTCATTATTTTCTTTTGTTCGTCTAACAAAACTGTCGATTTCATTAATACTAATACTTGACCTTCGAATATTCTAGGTAAAAATTAAGTGTCACATTTTAGGTTTAACCTAAGGACATAAAGCTCATATAATAATATTCTCTTTTTATAATTCTTTTGAGAAATGAAAATCTTTTTTAAAAATTTTGCATCTACAGGAATTTAAGCTTTTACGTTAAATTATTTTAGTCCAAAGAATAAAAGTAAGGTTAGTCGATTGGATGGAATTATAAATTTGCGAAGACTATATCATCATGAACATAAAAAGGATTATTTTTTAATAATTTTGCATCTACAGGAATTTAAGCTTTTACGTTAAATTATTTTAGTCCAAAGAATAAAAGTAAGGTTAGTCGATTGGATGGAATTATAAATTTGCGAAGACTATATCATCATGATCATAAAAAGGATTTTTGTCCTGTCCGTGACCGATCTCTTTTTTATTGAGTCTACTTACTTACTTCATTTTACTTCACTTACCTTTTTTGAAAAATAAAATGATGATTATGAAGACTGAGCATTTTTTAGCAAAAATATAAAGTGATCACGATGATGATGATCATGTTTCGTGTCTCTTTGCTTCAGGCTTCATAAATGATGAGGATGACCATGGTAATGTTATAATCATAATCGTAATCATAAATCATGTCCTGCTCATTTTTTTCATGAGTTTATCCTAGGACCATTTTTGTCATCATTTTTGTAAGAAAAAAAAGCAAAAGTGAATTGATACGGGGAAGATGAAAAGCTCGTCCAAGAACCACCATTTTTGGATGGTTTGGTGATGTTGGGCTGAATTTTTAGTCTCTTTGAATCGATATGACAGCCCATTCAGTATTTCCACTTCAAATTGTCAGCCATCCTTCTTATTCGCGACCCAAGAAGGAATTAAATTTTTAATTAAGACTTTTGGAAACAATCATCTTTGGCAAAGATAAAAATGATGCCAGAATCATTTGTCATCATCATCACAGCAGCGATGCATACATTCATGAATATGAAGACAGAGTGAGGTAGGTTTTAGGTTGTTCAATCTCGAGGGCTTGGCAATTCATATCACATCAAATCACATCACTATCAGTCTCAAAACAATTATTCCATTTTAGATTAATTAGAACTTGACAATATTTTTTTTTTTTTGGCTTCGCGTACTTATCACGAGAATTTTTTTTCGTTAGGTAGTACAGTTTAACAATTTGGCGGAACATTGAATTTTGGCAAGGCTAACAAAACAATTATCGATCACATAATTTTTTATGCACTTCTCCGTCTAGGGCAAGACGTGATCGAACAACTCTCACGTTTAATGTCACCATACATCACAAAAAAAAGTTTGGAGCTGAAAGGAAAAATATCATTTTATTCCTCCCACATCTCATGAAAAAAAATGATAGCGATTGTGCACGTCAAGCTAGGGGCCAAACCAACCAGTTCAGTTCAAGGGCTTGAATTGAATATTTATTTTTACTATTTGAAAACTTTTTCGACATTTTGGGGCGAGGTGAGTTCATTATGTCAGCAATTAGTACATGGAAATTTAAAGAAGAAGCTACTCCAGTCCCAACCAAACCCAGTCGATGTTGATACTTAAAAAATACAGTGAGGTCATAAAACCATCCTGACGAAGAATTGGTAGGTTATTGCTCCATCATGATCCTCGGGGAGTGAAGGAATGTTCTTTTCTTATTAACACCTTAATTTCCCATTTGACCGTTACTAACGTACTTAGCCTCTGAATAAAGCTCTTTTTTCGTATAAATTTTAACGGACTTACAGTCGAAAAAAATGTCAAATTTATGTCCTCAAAACGTGCATTACGATTGTCTTGGACTGAACAAAAGTAAAACAATGCAGCAATAATTTACATTCTATCCCATCTCATTCTGTCCCCATTCGCGAAATATTATTAGCACTGAATACTGAATCCAACCTATTTTTTGCAAAAATTTTAAGCCACAAAATGAAGAGATGGTTTGCTTGTTAGCCTAATTACATTTGACTGTTACTACTACGACGATCTTTTGAATAGCGTTAGCGATAGATAAATTATAGGCTAATTTTATGTCTCACCTGAAAATTGAAATCCCCACCTTCAAAATACCACGGCATATTACAATAGAGAAAATATAACGAGCCTTGTCGGTTATTCAATTCATGTGGATTGGCGTGGCGTGGCGGCTCTGGTTCGTTCATCATTGTCTTTTTACACCTGGTTAAATAATAATGATCATAAGTTCGTGAATGGCTAAAACTAAAAAACGATGATGATCATGAAGGTGAATTACTCCGAAGAAACGAATAATGATCATTTTTTTAATTTGCTAGTTCATTAGAAGACATTGCGATTGCAAATTGCAATGTTTTCACAATTGAATTGAATTGAGCTGTGCTGAAATATCCTGTCACTACACTACATCTGCAATAGCTAACAAGACCATTTATAAAAAAATGAATTGAAATTAATGTATTTATACCAGACCAAACCAAGTACATACTCTACCCGGGTGTTTTCGGCTCACCATTGTTTTTTTCTTATTGTAGCCCGTGGCATGGCATGGCAAATAAAAAAGGGAGAAACAATAGCCATCGGCATCTTTGCATCTCACTAGTAATTTATTAATATCGTAAAAAAAAAAGCCAAACATTACTATACACACATGAACAGGGAGGAGTACGTAATAGCGATAGTCATAATATAATCATGTATATTTTAGAAATCGTTTTGTTTAAATCCCACTTCAACTTTTTTTTTATAGGTAAACAAGCATCTTCGAGTCGGGACATGAAAATCCAGAATGTAAATTGTAACTATGAATAGAAATAAGTACTTGAGTTGAGTTCAGAAACAAGTTAATTTTTGCGCATGGGTGTGCTGTCTATAAAATTGGACTGCAATGCAGCTAAATAAGATGTGGTTTGGTTCTAGGTTTTTGCATATGATTTTGATTTGATTTCAATCTGACTTTTTCTACTAGTTTTGTTTTATATTGGAATAGATAGAAGTTCAAAAGATAAGTTTTGCATAAAGATTGCTAAAAATATCGGATTACATCACCCCATTGATTCACTGTTGGATTTGTAGGAAAGTATGTGTCCGTTTGTTTATTTAAAGAGGTGTTGTTTATTATGCAAATACTTATTTGTCACATCCTATTTAATCCTGGAATTCTGGAATCCTGGAAAAAAATTCTTGTCAGTTACAAAGAAAAAAAATACTGTGCATCACAGGTTTAAACTTCCGTCGTTAATTCTACTGCCGTTACAAGAAATGATTTTACTACTGACAATGCAGTGACCACTTGTATGTCTGTAACTGCTTTACTTCCAATCTTGCCTTTTGACTTGAAGAATGTGAACCAGAACCAGGCAATACCCAGTCCATTGAGCTAATCAGTTGGAATTGGCTAAAAAGCGATACTTTGCATTTTCTCTAATTTTTCAACGTTCTGATTGCGAACAATTTTTTTCAGTTCCTACGCTGATCCAAAGAAATGGGACTGACAATCTAAATCAAAATACTGCAAATTCAATACAAAAAGTCGGTCAAATCAAATTATTATGGTCAATGGAAAATTATGTGACAGGCAGAAAACAAGCAAAAAAAACTCCACTTGCACCTGCTCTCAAATTAGTCAAAGAATGTCTGTCTGGCCGTGGTTCGGCCTGGCCTGTTGTTTTTTTAAGAGAAAAGATGATGTAATTTCATAATCACAACACATGTGCAGTTTTTCTATGTATTTTTTTCTCCAGTAAATTCAGTCATCATAAATATTTTGATTAGCTCCGGAGGGCAGAGAAAAAAAATAACATACTGCGCCAATGCGCTAATTACATTACAATTGTGCAAAAAAAATATCATCAGGCTTTATCACAAGTGCATTTATGATGAGTCAAGATGAAATGAAGGTGACATTTCAAAGTCAATCTGATGCGGTTGGGTTTATTTACCTACCAATCTTTATCATCATCAAATCAGGATCAGAATTTCTTTTTTGTAATCCGTAGTAATCCACTTTAGGATTCATTGAAGCGAGAAATAAGTAAGTCAAGTGATAAATACCTGGACTCATCATGGCAATTTGTACTTGTAGGTTTTAGTTGTTGTTTGGTTTTGATAGCAAAAATTGTACAAAACTCAACACTCGTCAAAAAATTTGCGAATTCCATTGTCCTTTAAACCCGACCAAAGCACTTTTAATTTTAATCATCATTTCTTTTACAAAATGTCAGTCGAATGAACGACTGGAATGGAAATCCATGACGTTTTGTGTTTTACCTTTACGTGTTAATAATTTTACACTTTTTGGTTTTCGTCTTCGTCGGTCCATAAAGATTATACAGGAGATAGGAACGAAGGTGCTTGCTGGTGCCATTGTAAGAATTGCAACGAAGTGTGTACGTACAACATCATCATGCTCATCGTGATTATCATACCTGTCCTTGCTCTTCAGCTAATTGCCGATCTATTAAAGCAAGAGAGATGTTTAAAGTACAAGAAAAAATGGAACAGATACAGCTTTAGCTTAAATTGTTAGCTTTCGGTGCATGACATGACTCGACTCGTCTCCACTCATCTTTTACTCCAGCGATCCCGAGCTGAAATAATTACAAAAAATATTCCCCTACAAACAGGAAAAATATTTTCGTTTCTTAAAGTTTCAGAATTTTGATAGAAATTTTTTCAACTTATTTTTTTGGAAGATTATGGTTTACTGCAGAACAAAGTGTAGAAATGATTTCATCATCATCGACATCCTTACATCTTTCATGTATAGCATGCCATAACACTTCGACTGTACACCAAAGGAAATCATAAAAGCAAAAGTAATAGTAATAGCTTCTTTTTCCTAAAAAGTGAACATAAGTAATTAAGTTAAGCATTTTTTCTTTTCTTTTGTAGAAGCATTGTTATTGTTACATGTAGTTATAGTATAGTGGTCGCCATGTGTTGGGAACAATTGATTCGTATTTTTTTAGGGGAAGAGAATGAAGAAGAATGTAAACAAGGAGGAAGATAAATGAGGAGGAAGTATTATGTGTACGTTAGACCGTTTTTTACTACTATTGTATATTATTATGTAACTTTTTGGAAATTGCAATTGTTATACAAGCTCGTTTTCTTTCTTGATTTGATTGGATTCAATTTTCGGAGAGGGTCTCAAAGCGAAATGGCGAGGGTGGTACCAGTACTCCTCAGCTACTCACCTGTACTACTTTTGAAAGGGCTTCTTTTCTTCTTCCTTTGAAAGAAACAAAAACCGAATTACATAATCACAATTACAATCAGTTTTCGATTAGAAATATTTGCAGTGGAACTTCCACACGTCAAAGCTGCAAGTTGAAAACTTAAGGGTGGGTGTTGGGAAGGGAATTCTGTCCAGAGTGGGATTATTGGGGAGGGTTTTTTTTTTTTCCAGGGGGATTATTGACAAGGGGATTATTAGGTAGAACCTTGTCACGAATTTCGGCGTCATAGTCATTATCTGTCTCCTAGTCCATGTCCAAGCCGATGGAGACTAAATAACTTTACAAGCAATTTCTGTAGTTTACCAAGTGAGATATGAAAAAAATGCTATTTTGAAGCCTATATAATTGACCCAGTACAGAAAAGAGAAAATTTCATTTCAGAGAAGTAGTTCGAATCAATACAATGCATTGGATAATTGGATCCATATCATGATCTAAATCTACATTGATTTAAAAACCATTCATTCCCGAAATTTTTGGATTCAGACGTCAGATTCATTTAAGGTCGCCAGTTTTAGTTCTCTTTACAATCAGTTGTCAGAGTTCCTTCCTAGATTTTTTCTTTTATTTTAAGGGAACGAGAATTTGAAAATGTTGCTTCGTACAGATGTTTCACTGCAGCAATAACTTGAAAAAATATGGTATGTATTTGGATATATAAGATCCTCCTCATGAAAGAGAATGTATTTCTTCCCAATTGCAATTTTTAGGTAATGAGGAGTATGGAAAATTCATTACAAACTTGCTTGAACTTGACTTTTTGAAGAAAAATTGTTTGAAAAAGAAAAGGAAAAAAGGAGGATTCATCTTATTTCCCATGAAAAGTGGCTATGACAAAGGATTACGTAAGTGCCGTAAAAGTTTAAATTGTGACCCTCTTTGAAATGAGAACGCCTTAGAAACTAGTTTAAACAGTCTCTTTTTAAAGCAGTAGTTGTAAATCTGAATGGCTTTTTGCTAAAAAAATAGAATGAAATTTTGTTCTATGACGATCCAGCTTACAATCACCTTCTGGAATTTTGAGCGGGCCACACGTTTGACCTTTTACGTTAAAGCTAATTTCAAATATCAACATTTAGACAGCAAAAGCGGTATATTTACATAGGTACGTAAACACAGATAAAAACTAGGTCTGGAGGTTTTTCTTCTTCTTCCTTACATTACATCACTTATGTTTTTTCATTTACTTAAGTCTGAACCGAGAATGAGATGAGATGAGAACATTCTCATTCCTGAAAACCCCATAATTTTTGGTTACTTCATTAACGAAGACATGATGATATTTTTTTTCTGCATCATCACATCGCATCAGCTCTGGATTTNACTTAAGTCTGAACCGAGAATGAGATGAGATGAGAACATTCTCATTCCTGAAAACCCCATAATTTTTGGTTACTTCATTAACGAAGACATGATGATATTTTTTTTCTGCATCATCACATCGCATCAGCTCTGGATTTCATTGGAGTGGACTTTAGTAAAAAAAAAGTTGAAAAGTGTTTTCAGTCGTAAAGCTTATCTTACATCTCTCCTTGCAATGTGTTGCGTTGATTGCAATTATAATTAGGTATACATACAAATTCTAAGCGAAAAAAAAAATTGCTTTTCTCACTTCAACAGACTGAGCTGGATACAAAAAGAAGAAAATCTCATGAAAAATATTAAGTATTTGTAGTTTTTTGCCGTCGAAGCCTGAAGCACTTAAAATAGTGATAGCGCGTTAATTGTTGCTATAACGTTTTAAATTGTATTTGGGAAATTTTTAGAAAATTTAAGCTACGGTTGAACCGCTATAAAATCTGTTGTTTTAAGGAAATTATTCCTTCATCGCAGGTTCAATTTTGGTGCATAAATTTAGCGAACATTTGTTCATGTAACGTTTTGTAAATGGCAGAAAATATTTATTAAGTTTCGACAATATTTTTTCGGGAAGATAAATTGCAATTTGAAGCAATAAAAAAAGTAGAAAATGTGTATTTCTTGAAAGTAAGATTGAGATGACGATGACCGTCTATTGTTCCTGACTTCTCGTCGCCGTTGTCATCCAGTCGAATCCAGTCCAGAAGAGAAACTTCTTCGTAAATTTCGTACGTACGAACTTGTTGATAAGTTCATGTGATAGTAATTGCATGTTTGATACTCACACAAGCACATTCGGACAGGCCATGCCTCTTTCTCACTCTTCCCCGTAAAAACCATTCATTTTCACTTGACTTTGACTTTTTGTCTTCATATCAAACATATCCATCTTCCTTTCAGAAAAAAAAAACTACTTTACAGAAATTCCTCCAAAAGAATAGAGAATCAAACAGCCATAGCCAGTCCAGTTGCAAAGTTACAGAAGAGTAAAGCTTCTCTTTTTTTCTACAGATAATTTTCATTGTCGATTCATAACTTTTGGCCATATATCACGGAAAGGTGAAGTGATGATCAGCATAATAATGGAAGGATTAAATATTGCATACGACATTTTAGATTTTTTTTCTTTCTGAAGAAAAAAAAATCACAAAAAAGGAAATCTTAAACTCAGCTTTATTCCGGATTCCAGGATTTTTTTTCCCATTTGAAAATATTTAGTTCCGTCATCTTCACCTTCACTCTTCACCTATCTTTCTTCTTCATCTCACGCTGACGCTGATTCTGACAATGAAATGAATTGAATTGTGAAAATTTTCAAAGATTTTTTTTTGGATTTTCCTGAAGAATTTGATTAAAAAACGTTAGTAAGTGCAGTGGAATCTCCCTAATTGTTTCACTGTATCTAGAAATTGATTAGCAGAATTACCAATAATTCATTCGGAAGGTAGTTTGAAATTTTAAGAAAATTCTATGAACATCTATTTAAATGTAGTTATGTTCTATTACCTGCGTATTTTTTTTTAAATCTTGGCTTGATGTGGAAAAGTGTCATTTCCCCAAGAGGTTCCACTGTATTAGTACTTTCATCTTCCATGAATTTAAACTGATTTGATAGGAAATGGATTTACAAAGTTGTTACTCAAAATGCATAAAATATTTTGGTTTTCTTCTAAAGATTTGATTAAAAAGGTAAATGCATCTCCATACTTGCAAAAGCAATGATGTTGATGGTGCACCCAAGGCCTCAACTATCACATTCACATTCAAACATTTCAACATTTCAGCTTGAACAAAGTTTGTTCAGCGTACCTGTAGCTCAGGCCAGGCCATGCCAGGTGTAAAGATTTTTGCTTCTTTGCTTTATATCGCCCCACACAATATGATTGTCTTGTAAGTAAGAAGAACAAGACATTGGAAAAAAAAACGATCGTCTTTTTTCATCCCTGCAACATACATCACATCACATCATTGCTATTGCATTATTAAAGCACTTTACATTTTACATTGCACCTTTACTTCTTCTCTTCGAGTTTTGGTATAACTTGAATTGTTTGAGGCATTTACAAGTTTAGTTAAAGTCGAACCGTGCTCTCGGTCGCCCACGCATTTACTTACCTCTCTTCTGTCTCGCGTGTTTATATAGTTGAGTGAGTTGAGTGTGCTTTGCTGTTCAAAAGTTTAAAGTCTTCGTTTTTTGCAATTACAATTGTGATTTGAGATTTGAGATTGCAATATATTTTTTTTCTTCCTCCTCCTCACCCGCAACTTACAACTAGCTACCCGCTGGTTACATCATTGTGACTCCTATTTAATTCCGTCATATTAGCATGTAATAATGCCATAGTCAGAGTCAGAGTCGAGTATTTATTTTTTGGTGAGGGTGTTCACACAAAAAAAAAATATGGCTTGATTTGTCTTGTTAAGTTTGGATTTTGGATGAATGAAAAATAAGAGATTTGGATTTGGAGGAGTTCGTTCGTCGGTGGAGGGTGAGCGAGCGAGTGAGTGAGTGAGTGAGTGAGTGAGTGAGCCAAGTTGCTCAACAAGGAAGGAAGGAAGGACGGAAGAAGAGTCCGAGTCTGAGTCCAAGTTTGTTCTAAAAAAAGACTTTTTGAAGGAGAATGAGAATGAAGTGAACAATGATTGATTGATTTGGATTGTGAATGAAGTTTGTTTCCCTTCAACTTCAAGCTTTTCCAGAAAACTTTTCTCATTCATTCAATTCATAATGTAATGGAATGTATAAAGGTAAATTCCAGTTTCGTGTGGTTCACTTCATGTTGCATTTTTTTTGCAGCAGTAGTAGCTCCCTAAAAATAGATGAATACCTAAGATACATAAATTTAATTTGATTGAATAAAGTGGAAAGTTTGTTTGAAGCAAAAACGAATTTCTGAAGAGAATAAAAAATAAAAAAATCCCCAGCGCAGGCCAGTGTGTAGGAATGTATAAAGTGAAGTGAGCGATAAAAAACGTGTGGATTATGAAGGGCCATGATCCTGGAGATTTTTCATGAGGAGCATAGCAACTGGTAAAAAAATGAACACGTTATTAATGCGAGGCTATTCATTTTCGGGAATTTCGGGACTTCTTTGCTTCTCTTTCTCTTTGCTTAAGCATGTCGTGCGCTTTTGGGGGAAATTGAGCTTTTTTCTTTCAAGGGGAAAAAATATTATTTAGGCTAAAATGCAATGCAGCGCATATTATGCAATTTAAGTTCGTCAGAATATCTTCCAATTTCAGCGCCATAGGCTTTCCTTTCAAGTGCGCAGCAGTTTAGAGAGTCCAAATTAATTGCAAAACTGAAAAACAGTTTTTTTTTTAAATCAAAAGGGTTCATTAATCACTAAAGTAATAGGTAATGTTGTTAGCGAGCTTCCACTGTAACAGCAAAACAGACTTCTGGACAGGATTCGTTTTGAAGTTTAAATATCTTTTGTACTGCATGTTACTATCATATTCATCATACAAGTTAATCGTGTTAGCGACTCTATTTTAAAAATGATTTTGACGTCATTCCTTACTTAAGTTTCATTACCTTCATCACCACCTCCCTTTGATATTCGATAGGTACTGGAGAGGAGGAAAAAAACAAGGGCAAAAATAATTCTCTCATGCTTAATGAGATCATCATCATAAAAGGCTAAATATAAAATG
>JAHZMX010003711.1:0-18460 GCA_027743895.1 Seira musarum
TATTAGATTAGATTCTTCGGTTTCTGCTGGCTAGAAAAATTGACTAGTTTGAACCACCGGCATCACAACATTCTGTCGAAATATGTGAAATATATATGACTGGTCTGAAATGGGTGGAGTGTCCCCAAGCTAGTGGCGTGAGTCTCTCCTGCTGCAAATTTAATTTTGGCATTAATTGCTAACTCCCTCACTAGCTCGTCATGAGTAAAAAACTTTAAAGCATAATATTTTATACGACAAAAATGTATGGAGTACAGAAAACACGTGAAATCCAAACCAGTTCAAGTCTCTCACTCGCTGGAACAAAATAAATACATAAGAATATGCATATACATATGTCTAGCATGAGCGCATATTTCAGTTATGTTTTTCGCATCCAAAGTCCAAGCAAGCAGCATACATTACTTTTAGAATCAGAAGATGAGATGAGACATGATATGGTCCGAGTAAAGTTGGAATGGATTTTCTAAAACGAAACTTTATCCGCGGCATCCTAAAATAAGTAATTCTGGACTCTTGAACGTTAGACCAGGTCACATATATTTTCTGAGCTCCTAAATCTGAAGATGCATGTACATTTTGTGATAATAAATGTCAAAAACTGTTTTACTGTGTATATTTTTTTATTGCTTAACTCTTAAAAGGGTTTTGGGTTTAGTCTTCTGCAAATAAAATTATTTTCTGTAAATGACCATGACATTTTAAACGTCCAGTGGTGAAGTAAGTTTGCTATTGAAGCATACTTCTATCTATTTCCCTTAATGCGCATATAGCCCATATCACATAAATAATAAAATATTGTGGTTTACTCGGAGCCGAAAGGAGTAGTAGTTTCTGAAATGACACCTGTCCACTATTCATATGTATGGATATGTAACACTTCTTCATTTCTCTGTCGACTGTTCCCCGTCTTCAAGAAGACGGAGTATTTTTGGCAAATAGCAAAAAGGTTTCCAAATGGACGTTGCGAAAGACGAAAACAATAGAAAGCGATAAGTTAGGCAATGTAGTACTTATTTATCACTTTACTATACCTGACAAGTCTTTGTGTCCAGGTTGGATCCAACTCACAATCAGTTTTAATGACATTATTGATGGCCCTTTTTCATACTACTAGCCTACTGTATATGTACATGCCGTCAAGTCTTTATGAAACAGGTAAGTAAAGTAAACGTTGAATAGTCGCCGTAAAGTCCAGTATGAATATTGTTAGTTCGGTGTTGTGTTTTATTGATGGATTTCTTCCTGATTTAGATGATATGAACTTGGTCAGCAAGCCCGATTTTGGGTCATGTTTTTTATTTGTGTAGGTTAAAGCAGAATACTTGGGCTAGAGAAAAGAAAATTATTTATTTATGTCGATACAAATCCACTATCTTTCTGACTGACCCATCGAAATAAGTGGTCATTTTGTTGTGAAATTATTTTCCATCACATTCACTTTTGTAATGCTGGTCATGCAAGCTGGGGGTAATACGATAGAAATAGGGAAAGAGTAATTTTATTTGTTGCATGCGACATGAGCAATGAACATCGAAATTGAGATTCATCTAGTATTTAATTTCAAGGAGAAACTATAGTTTGTGTAATGCACGATTTACACGATGCCATTTTTTTCTGGCTGTTGAAATGTAAGCCGCTTTGTAGGCGTTTAGTTAAAAATCATGTTACACTTGAGAATTATTTTAAAAGCTAAAAATTTGTACAATTGAATCAACCCTGTTTCAAGTGATATTGACAGACACCGGAAAGAATTCAACCATCCAAAAAATGGCAATCATAATAATAGACGTCATTCTAGCTTTTAACCCTGAACAAGACTGCAGATGACAACTTGTCTCATGAGAAAAAAATTACCGTCATTTGAACACACGCACGTGAATCTTTTAAATATTTAAGCCACCTTTGCTATTCTTGAGAATGGCAAAACATAGTCTAAAGCTCCTTTTTCTTAGAAAGTATCGTACAAGCAAGAAGTTGTATAGACAGTTAAAATTTCATCGACCACATTTCGCAACAGTTTCAAACGACGAAGAACGAAACGAACCTCTTATTGTTTCACATGTAAACGAAAGTTTTCCAAATGAACAGAAGAAAGGAAAGGCTCGTAATAAATCGCAGCCTGTGGACACTGTTGACTGCTGCTTATTAATATGTGATTGCATAGGTCAAAATAAATTGAGGACTTTTGTGTTTGTCATTGCTGTCTGTCTCGTCTCAACCACTGGACTTTACTTGCACCATCAGAATCTTCTACAATACAGGTACAAATATCAGTCCAATCAATTTTTTATATGAGCATAACCCATTTCAAGCATGTCGCAAAGTGCCCCATGACACGGAAAAAGCTATCTAAAACCAATCTAAAACGTTATTTTTCATTCACCTTCAGGTGATACTTTCTGTTCTGTCACGCATCTAATTACTTATGCTTCTTAAACAGTTTTTTGTTGTGAATTTCAATTCCAATATCTTCTGAAAAGCTTACATTTTTGTTAATTAAGGGTTTTCAAGCAAGACGTTTTTTCACCGCAAAATGGAATTCGATTAAAACGTTGCTCAATACCAAATCTGAAGCCTTTTTCTTCTGAAGTCCGACCGTTCATTTATTACACTAATGCTCGTCCCAACTGTGCTCATGAACAACGTCATTCATTCAGTCAATTTCCTCCTTTCCGAGTTAAAAATGGAAGTTTGCTCGTCAGGCATGTGGACGGAAGAGAAGCTGTCGGTTGTTGCTACCGGCCCTTTTACCGCAATGGAGATAACAATATATGGTATCGCAAAATTCATTTGTTCTTAGATCCTCTATTTTTCTGAATTGATTTGTTAAAATTTGCTGAAATTCGTTAAAATTGCTTTTTACAGGAGTTCAAGATCCTGTCACGATGCGTCCAAAATGAATGTCATCGCCATCCCTCCAAGAGTCGAATTTATAGAACTGCTTTGTATCAATCCGGATACAGAGACGGACTTCAGAGACGCGTTTGCGCTTATTCAAAAGAAAGATCAGGTGGAAGAACGAGTAGCAGTATACGAGGACCAACTTGAAGATTCACGAAAATCTTTAAATGTGGTGATTCTGGGATTGGATGCCACTTCAAGAATGAACTTCATTCGTGCAATGCCAAAATCTAATCGATACCTGATGAAAAATTTATCTGCCGTTTCCCTGAATGGCTATACAAAAGTAGCTGAAAATACACTACCCAACGTAGTACCCCTCCTAACGGGAAGGACTTTGGAAGAGTTCAAACAACTGTGCGTTGATGAAACAACGAGCTCAGCTCATATTCATCTTGATGAGTGTCCATTTATGTGGAAAACGTTTGCAATGAACGGTTTTAGAACTAGCTTAGCAGAGGATGACGTTGACATTGGAATCTTCAATATGAATTGGGCTCATGCTTTTGTGAAACCACCCACAGATTACTACTTACGGCCATACTCTATCCTCATGCAAAGGCACCATAGTTTCAAAAACGGATTTTGCTACGGACCTAATTTGTCCTTCGAAAAAATTCTTGAAAATATACGATTAATGGCGGAAGTTTTTCATAAAGGGTCTTACTTTCAGTTTACATGGTCTACCAAGTTGTCCCACGACGATTTAAATAAGATGCGCTGGGGCGATGAGGCACTGCTAAATCTCTTACAATATTTGCATTCAAATGATTATCTCAACAACACTGCTTTTTTCGTCATTGGAGATCATGGGAGTCGTTTGGACAGAATTAGAAGCACCACTCAAGGAAAGATAGAAGATCGAATGCCAATTGCATACGTAGTACTTCCCGAATGGTTCAAAAAGAAGTATTGGAAAGCGTATGAAAATTTGCAAAAGAATTCTGATCGAATCACAAGTGCATTTGACATGCACAAAACATTGTATGAATTCATTAATTTAGAGAATCTGAGACGCATCGAAAACGAGGAATGGGAAGATGAACTGAAATTTTTAAATAATGAGACTTTAGCCCTAGAACATTTTCGCGGAACTTCGTTATTTCGTGAACTTCCAGAAAATAGAACCTGCTTTGCCGCAGGGATTCCCTTGCATTGGTGTATTTGTCATAAGAAAATTCCCCAAAAAACTGATTCGGAAATTGCCAAAGATGCTGCAGAGTTTATTGTAACAACTATAAATTCTTTATTAAAAGGTTATTATGGTTCTTGCGCCAAACTATCTCTAAAATCAGTTGACGAAGTTTCTAAGTGGGATCCAAGTGAAATTATCTTGGAAGGATGCGAAACTAACGACAATGATTCCGTTCCTAATAATTTTGACGCATGTAATACGACAGATGTGATAGTTCTACAAGTTTCACTTACCGTTGCTCCATCAGACGCAACTTTTGAAACTACTGTTATACGCTTAAATAATGGAAGGTGGAGAGTAACAGAAGAAGTTGTTCGTACAAATAGTTACGAAGGTCAAAGTGCGTGTGTTGAACAAAAATTTAAGCCATATTGCTATTGTACTGATGATGAGTCCATATTGGGTGGGATATTTTAACGTACAGAGATGCAGCTTGTCGAAGTGATGTATGCATTCTGACCACAGTCATGATGAAATTAGACTTTTAAATAATACCAACCAATTACATATTTTTTATAAAAACTTCTGCTACCTCAATCAACGCAGCTACAATTACAATGATCTGCATAAATTGTATTTTTTGTTCATCTTTTCTGGACTAATTTGACTATGATAAACATTTAAAATTAAAGTTGTATTGATGAAAAGCAAAGATTTGTCGTATTTTTATTTAAAATAAAAAAGTGACGGGACACGGAACTGATAATTTCCTCATTTCAACAGTGGTTTTGTACTAATGTCATTTATCTTCATGTCCTGCACAGCATGACAATTTCGTCTCTATCGCCCAATCACCATGACCAAATGATATTTTGTAAACGCTATTGGAAAATTACTAAATGCATTTCAACAAAGTCTAATGAAAAAGAAGATCGAGCACATAAAAAAATGTTTTTACTAATGAGTGGACGACTTTTGAAATATTCGTACTATGTCAAAACAGCATCGATTACATATACAAAGAGTATTTTGTTTTAAAAAAAATGAGTCGACGTTACGAGCACGAGGAGCGTTTTCGAATAGGGAGACTGCGAGCATCTCGTAAAAGTAGTAATTTGAGCAATGACTCGACCGAGTCAACCGAACTTGAGGAAGGAGGATCGGTGATCTCTGGACCCAATGCTTCCCGCCGTTCCGTGTCATTGTCCAGATACTCATCGACAAAGCTCAGCCCATCCATGGCCGCTGCAATGCTAAGTCTTCCTTGGCCACCCCCACAGAAAAAACTTAATGAGACGAAGAGCAAAATAGAAAAAGCTGAAGAGGATGACACCGAGACGGACAAAGTTAATGGTTCAGCTTCCAAGTCTAAATCTGCCACTTCCAGAAAATTTTACCGGAAGAAGGTACAAAAAAAACATGCAGGACTCATTGTGAGGAATTTTTTGAAAACATTTAATGTTTTTTTTATTGTAACAGAGATCAAAACAATCCATAGCGGCTGTGACGGACAAAGAAAATAACAACAAGACGGACAAGGAATATAAACCTGTGACGATTCCAAAATTTGCTGATGTCCATACTGACTGGCCAGGCTTTGATCATGAGCCAGTGCCAAACTGGCGAGAAAAGTATATGATTGCAAAACCATACCCCAAGAGACTTGAAGAGTTTCCCAACGAAGTGTTGAGCAAGCCGTCCTACGGCAATCATGATACTTCGGGTTCAGATGTGGAAGAAATATTGCGAAAAGGTAAACCCCGGAAAGAGAAGAGTGGACAAGGAAAAGGCTTGGATGAATCAAAAGAGAAAAGTAGTCGCAGCAAACCTAGACGACGTGTCTACGTTGAGCGTATTGGAAGTTGCATAAAATGATGGAAACCTAAAGCAAGAGAAATCTAGAACGTGGGATGCTGTGGACTTGGAAAATTATAGTACTACCTTGAAATCAATTATATACCACAACTCTTTGTACGATTTAAATTGTACGATTACAACAGATTTAAATGAATGATGTATGCAAATTGCATTTTAAACTGCTTTTTAAATCACCTTTATTACAGTATTCTTCCTTCATGTGCACTTATATTGAACTATCTTAAAATAATAAACTCCCTCGTCTCGTCTGTTCCTTAAACATAGCAAATGAAGAAAGACATGATACCAAACGCATGAACTAGTTTTATTTTAATACTTCATTGCAAGGNACGACATGATACCAAACGCATGAACTAGTTTTATTTTAATACTTCATTGCAAGGCCCCGAAACTAAGAATGCCCCGTGAATTGCACACATTTTAGAACAACGGAATTCACATTTTCCCATGAATGTGGGTGATTGTCCTTCTTCTAATCCGGTCCGAATGTTAGAAATATGACTCTGACTCTGGAAAAGCATGTTCTGTGCAATATCGATTCAATTAAATATATTTACTTATCATGTACATATATTATAAAGAGAAAGTCTGAGTCACAAAAACGCAAAATAATAGGTAATTTACAATTTAATTAGATCAATGCAAGCTTTTATTGACAATCGTTCATCGTCTACAATAAATTATCGTTTTGAGGCCCGTTTAATTTAGATTTTAGAACATCAGATGCAGTGAAGTGAAGGTGAATTTTAGACATATTTTTCAGGTTGCCCCTAGGACAGGTAAGATGAGCACAGCCAGATTTAATTCAGCACCACTTACATCTTTTTACTTTCGTTTGCAAAGCGTTTCTTCCGTTCCCTTCCATTCCAAGCACACACACCTAACTCAATTCATTCTAATTTTGATTTGATCGCTATTTCTTGCCAAGAAATCTTGCCTTGCTTCGCTTGGTGGTTGAACAAAGTACAGAATGCGATGACTGTGACTGTAGATACTCAATTCTAATGATTCTACAAAATTCCTTAGCAGCTCACCTCACTACAACAGATTTTTCTTGGGTTTTCATTCGCATACTTTTCATGTGGGTGGCTGTGAGCGAGAGAGCTTGAACCTTCATTTACTGTACTGTGTACTGTACTGCTTGCTCTTTTGCTTTTGCAGCTAGCTACGACCGACGACCGAGCCAGCCATTTTCTCTGTAACTTACTTCGTCAACATAACATATGTGTATGTGTATGTATACAATGCATTCATATAAAACCGAAATCCCAAAAGTTCCCAACTGAAATGAAATAAGCTCCGCTCGCTCCTGTGCTGTGTAGTAAAAATGAAAGGCTTATATGTATGTACTATGTACTACCCTACCGTCAACACATATATATTCGTTTCTCTCACTCAAGCGACCCTATAGTGCAGTGCAGTGTAGTCGTATTGTGTATTGCTTATGGAGACACGCACGCATCCATTTAGTTCAAGTTCCACTTCCACTCCATACAATCGGCAATCCTTCCCTCATTTCGTTTCGTTAGATGGTTTTTATCATGGCGAAGAGCCGTCAGCAGTAGTAGTCGTCAGTCATCACGGCATTTTGTTGTTAAAATTAAAATTGCTTTAAAACTTACTTAACTGGCAGATTAATTGATAAATTACGATTTTTAAATTGAACGGAGGTGATCTAAAGGTTAGTGTATTTGTTGAGCCAACCTTTGTCTTTTCACTAAAATACAATACAAAGCGTTAATCATAACCCAACTAACAAGAGTTAATATTTTGTATTTACATTAAAATGGTAAATAAACTAAAATCGTCATACGCTGCGACATACGTAAAGTTTTTAAGGTTTTCATGTAATTTTTTCTTGTTTAATTGCAGATCAGCTGTTGAGCGTTACAATTGGCACGGTACATACAGCGCAGGGAAATTTCGTATTAGACAGATCGATGCAGTTTTTAAAACAGTTTACTCACAGTGTAATCAAATTACAAACTCGTAGTAAAATACCTAATTAATTCATGTGAATGCGATTCAAGTTCTAAGTTACAAGATTAGAAATGTTTGTTAGAATTTGAATATAAATATTGCCGAATGTACTTAGGCTTGCGGTTCGAATCTATTTGAAATTTCTTTGTAGATTTGAGATTTTTTAAGACAAATCTACCTTTTCTTGAGCTATTCAAAGAACATTTTTCAGAAAGTATTTAACACGATAGAATAAGAAAATATAAAAAACCACGTTTGTCTTAAACATGTAACAAGATATAAAAACTATTACGTAAACTGTGAAACCGTATACGGACGGTATTTTGGAAAAATTGCTGTTCCAGTCCATGAGGTTTGGCTTGGAAGATGCCGTATCACACAACTTACAGAAAAAGTAATCCTGACAGCGTACCTGGTTCTAGCAGACACAGCTACAGTCATAACCACAGCGGAGGATATAGGAATAATGATCGCGACCGTTACGGAAGCGGAAATCATAGCAGTCGTTATGATAGGGACCGATCACCGTCTGTGAACTCCAACAATAGATATTCAGATAACAGCAGACGGTTTTCTAAAGATCGCGATAGACGAATTAGCAGGAGGAGAGACTCGGGAGAATCCGGTGGATCTGCCAGAAGTGGTAGACGTAGTGGAGATTATTCTGAAGTCTCATCAGATGGTTTATCAGAACCTGAAGCTGGAGAAATTAAAAGTGATAGTGAATCTAAGTCTGCGAAGGGTGGTGGTGGAAGGTCACACAGTGGTGCTACATCCGCAACACCTTCCAAGACTAATAGTCAACATCAAGGCGGAAATGGAAGCAGATCAAGTCATCGGCACTACAGAAGACGATCGTCCTCCATAAGCGAGGGGGAACTGTCATCTGAAAATGATGAGGAAAAGAGAAAGGGGGGCCATCGACGGTCGGCTGTCGATAAACGGAGAAGAGACTCAAGTAAAGAAGACAATAGTCGGGATAGGAGACGAGCTGATTCATTCAGTTCAAATCATTTGAGTAAGACAAACGCTCCTATTCCTCTTTTCTCGACCCATCCGGATAAATCTCACGCGAGAGTTATCGTACCTTCTACCGCTGACGAAGTTCCATCAGATGAAGAGAAAGTTTTAAGCCCTCCTTCTAAGAAACCAAAAACGTCTGAGAATCCCGAATCTGATGATTCTGACTCAGACAACTCAGTTCATAGCTCACGGAGTAAGTCCAAGAAGAAGAAAAAGGACAAAAAGAAGCATAAAGAAAGAAGAAAAGACAAAGAAAAAAAGAAAAAAGCCAAGAAAACCAAAGACAGATCTCATGGAAAAGTAAAAGGGCGGCGTTCGAAGTCGAAATCTGGTTCATCTAGTGAGTCTGGCTCAGGATCTGGTTCCGAACAGTCGAGATCAAAGTCAAGGTAAATAAAAGATATGTAAAAATTAAGCATGCATATTTGTGGCTTGCGGAAACGTGGAGTTTAGGTAACTCTTAAGTCTTTTTTTGTATCATAGACTGGAGAAAGATCCAGTAGCCTTGGGAAGTCCTATTAGCTCAGAAGATGATGCAACTGCGACAGTCATCCCTGGCGGAGAGCCTATTACTCCTCCATTCCCACATCCCATTGGTCTTTCTAAGTCTCCTGACGACTTACCGCCCAATGGAAGTCCAATTACACCCCCGGATGTTGCAGATAGAAATTTTCACAGGAGAATCGAACGTACTGCTCCGCCAAGATCACCTCAAAGAATTGCTCCTCCGTATTCACCTCACACTCCTCCGCTGCCTCCTAAAGCGTATGAAAAATACGTTCCCCCCGTTGACCTGTACAACAAACGGAAAGTAAATGAGATTGAAGATAAGAAACTCAAAAGAAAAAAACGGCATAGGAAGGATTCAGAAAGTCCAAAGTAAGTTTTCATTTTTCCGCCACATTTAAGCTTTCTTCCTATGCTTTCTCAAAATCTACGAAGTGGTTAGAGATATTGGTAACCACTCAGCATTTTTAGCGTTTTGGCTTTTGGCATATGAATTACATAACCTGAATCAAAGACCATTATCCAATCATTAACATCTGGCAATTTAAATAAATCGCATTTGCGTATATGTAAAATTTGCATTCATCACGGCATGCCGTATCATCCTTATCGTCATCTATAAATTGTTTTAATGGTTAGGGTCTACCGGGGACTAACTTTAATATTGTGCAATTTCCTAAACGCTATTTTTCCTCGTTCCTCTATAATCTAGATCTTCGGCGAAGAAGCTTGTGCAAGCTGGCTTGCCAAGGAACACAAGTCCAAGTAGGGGAAACAACAGTGACAATGGGAGCAATACGCCAGCGAAAAAAAGTAAACCCAGCACCATGGATAACATGTCAGCAACAAGCTTCTTTGCGCAATTGGTGCGACAACAGCACGGTCCATTGCCTAAGGAAAAATCACCAAGCCCCCCTCCAGCCATTTTGATGGACGCGGAAAATGCCAATTCGTCAGATTTGCAAATCGTTTCAGAAGTTGTGACAATTAAGGACGATGAAAATAGTCGAGATAGCTGTAAAAACATTACGGAACAGAAGATGCAGTCAATACAACAAGATCAGCAGCAACAAGATGAATCTACAGAGAACAGTCCTAAAAAGTCGAACGATTCCGTTGATGGAGACGCATCAAGACCTCCTTCAATGCCATTAGGCGAAGCTAATGAAAACCAGACGAAGCTTACGCAGCCACAATCTCTTATAGGTATAAATAAGTCGTCTGGTGATAATCCTGCGATTCCAGCAGTTCCAGCTCCAGCAATCAATAGTCTGATGCAACTTCCTTTTCCACCAGGGATGGACGGAATTAAGAATAGCGTCAGCGTACTAACAAATCAAATAGGACTTTTACCAATGTTGCCTACTTCGAGTCAAACTTTATATAACATGCCAGGCGCTACTCCTGCAAAGAAGAATAAGGTGATGAGTATCACTAAAGACCTTCCAATGCCTCCGGGTAAGTATATGGTGTATTATTTTTAGTTAAGGTATTTCAATCACCTGAGCTGCTTGAGTGGTTTATCTATTTATGATAAATTCCTTGATACGCTCAGGAAAATAAAAGAACGAGAGTCCCGTGCTAATTTACGATTCTAATGTATCATGTAGCTCCGTTTACTCTCATACAAGCTCATACACTTTTTACAATTATTCTATTCTATTCGATTTGCAATCTTGATAAAATTTGAGCTGTTGTGTATTTTAGTTGGACCAGATGCGCAACTCTCTCCTGCGACGGAAAACTCTAAAAAGAAATATGTCAAGCCAAAAATTCTCCACAAGCGTAAAGAATTCGCTGACTGGGGAGATCGATGTGTTGATTCATTTGAAATGATAGCTCAGATAGGGGAAGGGACGTACGGCCAGGTTTACAAAGCAAAAGACTCAATTAGTGGTATGCCACTGTTTCTCATTCCAGTTGATCCCAGTATGAATTTGGGAAATTTAGAAGTAGGAACTAATTCACAAAATTTTTGGTTCTGTCCTGTAGGCGCAATGGTTGCGTTGAAAAAAGTGCGATTAGAAAATGAGAAGGAAGGGTTTCCAATTACGGCTGTCCGTGAAATCAAAATTCTCAGACAACTTAATCATAAAAATATTGTAAATTTAAAGGAGATTATTACAGACAAGGCTGATGCGCTTGATTTTAGAAAGGTATGACTTTCACCGTTTGATCAAAATGCCGGTGATGTAATTTTCACTGAAGCTCTATCAATTTTATAATCAGGACCGAGGTAGTTTCTACCTCGTTTTTGAGTATATGGACCACGATCTGATGGGCTTGTTGGAGTCTGGAATAGTGACCTTTACGGAAGAACACAACGCAAGCATAATGCGACAGTTACTGGATGGTTTGAGCTATTGTCATCGGAAAAACTTTCTTCATCGAGATATCAAATGCAGCAATATCCTGATGAACAATAAGTATGAAAATTAAGGTTTATTTAGAGTAATTCTTTAATATAATAATTCTTTCAAATGATGATAATTTATTTGTTGAAAAGTAATGAAATAGTTTCCGTATTCGTATACTGATAGACTCACTTGACACTTTAATTATTTGTTCACGCTTGAAATCACTGAGACTGAAATGTTTTTTAATATTTACGATTTTAGGGGACAAATCCTGTAAGATTTTTTTTTCTTTTCTCAATAATCAGCTTTCTCATTTCCTTTGACTTTGTCCGCTTCAGAGTAGATACAACACTCGTAGATACTTCTCTAACTAGCATCTATGCCTATTTCATCTCAAGAATTAAAATCTCTTATACAGTTCCGCTGCGAAACTGAAAAATACAGGCATATAAACTTATGCACAATCATTTTGTCCTTTAAATAAGGTTGGACAAAATGCTGGAATTGGACCCAGAAAAAAGAATTTCTGCAGAAGAAGCCCTCAACAGTAAGTGGTTGAAAGGGGTAAACCCTGAAAAAATGACTCCCCCGGACTTGCCAACTTGGCAAGATTGTCACGAATTGTGGTCAAAGAAACAACGTCGCAGGAACCGTGAAATGAAACCGGATGTCGCCACGGCACAAGGGCTTCTGCCTGGGAAATCAGGTGCTGTTGGTGGAGGATCAGGATCTTCCAATCCTCCAACAAATGACAGCAATGAATTCTTACCGTAAATATAAAAAATAGGTTTAAAATTATTAGATTCTAATCTTCCAATCCTCCAACAAATGACAGCAATGAATTCTTACCGTAAATATAAAAAAATAGGTTTAAAAATATTAGATTCTCATCATAAAATTTAAAGAGAATGTCAGTTGGTTCGTTCAACTTCACATCTGCGATACGTCAAAAAAACATCATATTAATCGCCATATATTACATATTATATAATCGTTTTAGGCTTTTGCGATGAAAAAGGAGAAAATGAAAAATGTTCATATATTCTCTATTATATTTGCGTAAATAATTTACGTTTGTTTGTGTGAATTACCTAATTTGGTTCGTGTTTACGAATAACGAGGATGATTATAATTATCAATATCATAATTATTAATTAAATTGTTCAGTCTTAAAAACAAAATTTTTTTGCAGAGGTTGCGTTTCGAATCCTGGTCTAAGTAACTTCGGCATAGTGTGCGCTAATTTTCATGAGTGTTTACTAGTAGAGAGATTTGTTTCACCGGCTCACCATCCCTCTCTCCATCATCATTTCGTCTGAAGAAGGACATCCCACGAGTAAATCAAGGCAAGAGATGCTATATAATCGTGCATTAATTAACTTTAATTATCTCCCTAATACCCTTTAATGCCATATCATAATTCATTAGGATCATTATTCACATTAAAGCAATTAAAAGATCACAAAAATCCCTTCAAAGGGTCGGGCACAGGCATACATACTCAAAGTCTTAAGAATTGCGTCGTTGCATCATCCACCGATGCGTTATTTAGGGGGAATGAAGAAATTCGCACATTTTCATCTGGTACTTTAACTGTTTGTAAATTGATGGCCCATATATCGTTGCGAATCTTATAGCTCATTCGTTTATAAATTTTTGGTATTAACAAGCATCCTAATGACGCACCATTTCCATAATCCGAAATGGAGATATGGCAGTAATAGCTGTTAGTTAGTCGTTGTCGTTATGAACCATTTAAATTTTGCCTAAGATATTGAGGACTTTCAAGTATCAGGAGTCTCGCATCCGCTGATCCACCATCTTTGTTCAACAATGCATCTTTCGATATTTCATATTGGTTCTAGAAGGTTAAGATGGTTTCTTAACAAATGAAGTCTAGGAAAGAAAGAATTAAAGTAATTAGTAATTACAATGATCGAATCAATTCCCGCCTGATAAAATGAGAACTACTTTCTTGATGCATGTTATTTTCATTCAATCAACGGGTTTTATTCCTCTTTAGTTTGAGGGATATTTCTGTCTCTAAGCCTTCAACTTTTAAACGTTTTAATCGAATTAAAGAAGAAATCCCACCGAATTTTCCTTGTCAGATTTCAAAGTAAGGAGAAATCAATAAAAAGGAAACAAAAGCGTTTAACAGCCAGAAAATGATTTTGATTAAATGGCACACTGATTGCTATTAGACCATCTACACATTCGGGTAATAATTATGTTAATGAGAAGACAAGGAAAATATCTTGGATCTGTTTTGTCTTTATTGTTTGCGCCCGTGTAAAATGCACGTCAAAAAATTGCAAATCGAGAATTTGTAGCAAGTAGTCGATAACTATATTACTGAACTACGCGGTGTATTAATATCTTCATACTTACTATGACTCTGGTGCTACTAATTAACTATTAATTTTTAGTTTAAGATGTGAAGTTGAGTTGAACTGACTACATTACATGGGTTTGTAATTACACGCGTTGTAATTACTGTGTATTTACTTTGTGGAAGATATAAGAATAATTAATATTTTTAATTGTTTCGTAGGTCCTCCACAACAAAAGAAATTCCCGTACCTCCAGGACGGATATAGCTAAAATGGACTCGTAAGTTCATTAATTTATATTCGACATACACACTTTTCGATCAACCTAGTCTAAACTAAAGCTGGTGACTGCATCTTAGGCCGTCAAAAACAGTGGAGGACGTGATATTTCAACCCTGATGATTTAAAAGGCTTAAGCGTTGAATTGAATTAGTGCACAATGAATCGACTCAATGCAAATTTGATAACTATTTTAGAAGACTGATTATCTGTGATATTATTATTATACTCTCGCATAGTTTACATCCAATACATATTTGGAGACCGCAGTTTTTACTTTGCTACTGTTCATTTTTTCCTTATTGATGTTAGTTAACTTTTTAATGTATATCATGTGCATGTAAAACAAACAGCTTTAATTTAACTCATTTTCCATATCAAAAATACTTTATTTTAAAATTTAATAAAGTGTGGCTTTAACGTGAATCACAACATACCAACATACAGATGTGGCTAATTTCATGAACATCTTTTTACGTAGCATCAGCGATTGATTCAACTTGACTCGTGTCGAATTGAATACTCGCATTTTCACTTTCATCCTTAGTCTTTAACTCATTTCCCATCTCATCAGAAACATCAAAGTCAGTATCAGCAAAATGTGTATCGTCCTCTACCTGTCTGGTATTGGAATTGGAAGGTGTACAAAACAATGCGGAAGACTGAGCTTCTTCAGTTGAACTACTATTCCTAATTAAATGTTTCCAGGGGTCGTCCCACATCTCCGGGCTGATCCATGTATTTATGTCATCTGCACTCCTGTCCTAAAGAAAATTTTAAAGCAGTGGCTAATTTTAATTATAATTTCAATCTTTAAGTACTCTTTAAAATAAAAATACATTCTCATACACTTCCGAATTGTGGAGATCCGAAGGATGAGCGTTTATTAAATCGACCTCCTCCTCGATGACGATATGGTCGTCTACCATGACTTTGATATGGCGTGGACGTCATAAAATCACCAAATGGACTTCGTTGCTGCGGACTGTACAAGTTTCCATCAAAAGAATTTTGAGGACGGTATGGTGACGGTGAGTGATGTCTTGGGCGCCATTGCTGCGGTGAAAATTGACGACTGCCAAAGCCACCTTCATGATGAAACCGATGAGGCCTAGGAGTGTGAGGTGACCTTTCGCGAAATGATGGGCTCCTCCATTGATTTCGGTCCATTATCGTTGTTATAATACCCGAAATTACAAGTAACACGTCTTACAAACTACATATATTTAATTTTAATTTCGATTCAAATGATATTATGTCTCATTGAAGAAAGTATTAGACTCGCTTGCAAAACACGTTATTGCCCACGATTTGTTACGCCGCGTGACGTTTCAGTTCAGTTTTAGTTGCAGGAATAATATAAATATTCAAAAAATAATGTCGCGTATTCAGGTGTAGCACCTAATGAATATGGTATAAAAAACAATGAGTATGTTAGCGCCTCATAGTTTTGAGACAACCAGTAGTAAACTTTATGCAGAGCAAAGAGCAACCGTACACAATGAAGCCAATCCAATACACTCAATAGATGCTTTTCGTTCGTGCTCGTAGCAAGTAGCAAAAGTAAAAAAACATACGACGAGTACGAGTAGTAAAGTAAGCTACCATCGTATAATGCTTATTATGCTATGCGTGAGAATTTACACAATTCTCCTGTCGTCAGCAGCGCGTGGCGTGGAGAAAGTTCTTTGTTCTACTATGCAAATGTAAGGAAGTGAAAGCGATTTTTTATACAAGCATTTTGGATTCGCATATTCGATTTTTTAAAAAATGTTTCCTAATTTCTTGTTCGTTTCATGCAATTGTTCAGAAAGATTGGCAGATTTAAAGTGAAAGATTGAACTGAATTTCAAAGTTCAGAAGAAACAGAATGAGAAATCAAACGGGTAAAAATGCTACAATACTTATGATTGCATCGTGCCTGATACAAAATGAGAGAAAAATAGAACGTTTCACTTTTTGATGAACCTTGAAATTATTAATTCTTCTCACAACAATAATGTAAGTTAATTTTATTATCAGTCGTATTTACATTTGGATTCTTATTTTTTATGAATAAGCAAAAATTAAGTTTCGAATTGATGTACACATTAAGTATAACTAGGTACTGTACTTATTTATTTTTAGATTCTGGGTGTTTTATAAATATTTACGTCTATGTCTAATAGTTCGAGTTTTATTTATAGATAGATATTATGCTTTAATAGTTATGTCTGCCAAGACTCAGAAAGATTGCGTGCCACATTGAACAACCATAAAACTTTTGAATTGTTTTGAACATTTTAGTTGATCATACTAAAAATCTAAATGTATTCGATTTGGAGATCTAATTGAAATAATGTCAAGAAGGAGCATCACACTGAAAACGGTAGTGTTTCATGCTGTCTTCTCCGTCTACAGTTATATCTGTTTAATTTTTGAAATATTAAGGAAAATTCGATCCCAGCAACAGTCATTGTCATTTGAGTCGTATTGGCTATTTTTTTAAACTGACAATTGACAATTACAAGTATTACAACATAACAACTTTGGTTTGCATTTAATAATTTCGTGATGAAAATTGGAATTTATTATTTAGCTATCTACCAGTTTCATTAATCTAAATACTGTTCAAAGTGAATTTTTTTCGGTAAAAAGAGATGTCTTTCGGTTTTTTGCAGTCACTAACGCTAATTGTATGTAATGTATGTTACTTATTAGCCTTTAACGATCAATAAATTCGACTGATTTGGTACCTCCGCGCTGTTGAAGTAAGCACAAATGTTGGTAGTTACCTATCAGTTTTGTGCTGCTCATCGCTGTCGAACACGTGCTTTTATAAAGTCCATAGCAAAACCGTCGATTGTGGGTTTTATTGGATTAATATTAAGAATTGTCTCAGGCCAACCGCATTCAAAGCAGCCCATGTCATTTATTTAAATGTTTGCTTAGAATTCCGTACATTCAAACTCATTTGGTTCCTCCCATGAAGAAACGTAATGTTTTAGCTGTTCAGCACTCCTTGCTTTCCTCTGAATATAACTCAAGTGGTGTTGCTGCTCAGGGGGCATCTCAATGGAAATGTCGCCCTGTTTTAATATGAAGATAAAAATGTGAGGGAAAACCAAAGTAATTGATTGATTGTTGAATTTGATTATTATATCATCCAATAAAAAGATATTTTATGTACATAAATTGATTTGATTAGAGATTACCTCCTCGTTAAAGTACGGAATTTTATATCGAATTGGACTGCAGCCAGTGTCGGCAAGTGTGACCAAATTGATATTGTGATGATGATCATCGAATACACTGCTAGGCCCTGGCTCCGACATAGGTTGATGGGGTAAATGATGATGATGATGATGATGTGGTGTGTGCTGATATGTGGTTGTCATTCCTTGTGCTTGGTAACATTCCGAAGTTGTCGGGTTTTGCAAATGGTGAATTTTTTGACACTGTCAAAAACAATGTAAAAATATTGATTACGATGCAAATCAATACACATTAATCAGCGGTTTTATAGTTCATGAAATATTTATAAATTTTCAGTCTTGACACGTAGCACCTATCAATATCAAATTTATATTAGTAGATCTGGGAGCGTATGAGCATGTACAATAGCTACTGCTTCGCTGAAGCCCTTTATTACTGCATTCTTAGGCCAACGTAACGTAATGTCGTCGTACGATGAGAATGTATAATTAATTTGGTACATTTTCAGCTCAATTATAATTGACAGCTTGCTCCAGTAATTACCGCCCCGTAAAAGTACTTAAAGTTCAAATCAATTCTTATTTATTGCGTTTCTTTAAATCGATATATATTATAAGTAGTGTTTCCGTCACTGTCTTTTTCATTAAGACTTGCCAATATTACATTTTTTTATGTTACATCCATTTTTTTGTGTAATCTTTCCAATAGAACACCACAGAGCTATTTGCAATTAGTAGAAAACTATGCTGATTTCCATATACTTTTTTTTATTTTTTGCTAGTAACACTAATCTGTTTTCTGAACTGGATGCTTAACAAATAAATATACTATTTGTCAGGTTCATATTGTAATTCTAGAATCCAGTGAAA
>JAHZMX010003713.1:0-11378 GCA_027743895.1 Seira musarum
CGGATTAGACAGCATTAATTTATTGTACATGATAAAAATGCGAACAATCATCCTATTATCATTACATCCTCATTTTTTCTTGTAATTCTCCAACTTCCTAACGACGACCCAACCATGACGGGAAATGCTGTGGAACTTCTATAAAAACAACCATCACCAACAGACTGAATTTGCTAATTCTTTTCAAGGAAAGGGAAAACTTTAAAATGTCCAACTTTGAAAAATAATCTGGAGCTTTAAGAAGTAATTAGCAATTACTTCTGGAAATAATCACAGACGTTTCTTGGTTCTACTCAAATATATAACAGTAAATATTAAAGCAAAATGTTACTGCTCTTTGACCTAGCAATTTTAAAGAAATAAATTTACAGCCCTGACCATCTATTCAAATCTATTTCAAAACCATTCATACTTCCTGTAAGGCAGTTCTTGCTTGAGCAAAAGAACGTGCAAAAGACAAATCATATTTCGCATATTTTCTAAAAATCGTCCACTTAGAGTATGTTTTAGATAAGTTCCACAGTAATTTGTGCATGTGCATGCAAGTAACAAATCATCTCCCAATTGAGAATATTCTCGTAATTAATTCAATCAGAACGGAATTTTTATATAAAAATATTCATAATCTCTGGCTTCACCGACCAAACCACATGAGAAGAAAAAAAATCAATGAAACAAAAAAAAAGAGGGCTTCAATCTTCATCGTCACTGTAGCGTTAAAAGCATGATGCATATCATTCAACGTTCAGGCTGAGAACAAGATGAAAATATTTTTTGAAAGTTTTTTTTTCTCTCCTCACCTTAACAAGATCTTCGACAACACCCCCGGTCTTCCCCTCTTCTGTTGTAAAAGCACCTTGTGAATTGACGGTTGCCCCTGGCCCCGCATAGCTTGCTAAAATGTCAAGGAATCTATGCTTCAAAATAGTTGCCCTCACTTTCTTCCCTGGAAATGTTCTAAATGCTTCCTCCAATGGTTGGAGGAATTCGGTCACATCATTCCACCTCCCGTCAACAATCAACGATCTCAGAAACAATAGATCTGGAGATCCAATAACTTCATTCACAATCCCTGTCTCCCTTTCCAACTCAACTTGAGCTGAGGTCAACCCCCGACTTCCAAGGAATTCCAAGAGCAAATGGATCACATCCGATTCTGACATGAAAATTCTCTCGTTGTCATCTAAACCACTGTTACTGCTGTTCCCGCTACCACCTCCACTGCCACCCCCACTACTTCCCCCGCCTCCATGAAGGGTTGCCACTATGCCGGCACTACTGTTCGATTGATGTTGATTATGATGGCCATATTGACCGGAGGAAGAGGATGAGGAATGTGGGAACATCCCGGCCATCATTTTATCCCGACCTCTTCCTTCTTCCTCCCCAAAATACGTAGACCCCAGAACTGTCGACCCTCCGGATCCTCCAAGATCCCAATTCTCAATGTCTTCGTATAAATTACTCAAATAATTATTGTTTAAATCTTCCTCCTCCTCTTGAAATTGATATAATTTTGAATGCTTCTTCACATTTACCTCCTCTTCTTCTTTTAATTCAATTTTCTGAAGAAGCTGTAGCTGTGGAGGTGGATATGATTCTTTCCCTTGAATTACATTGCGAATACGCTTCACTTGACATTTGATCAGTCCATCGAGTTTCATTCGGACTGATTGTGATTCAGATTCTGCAATTGACTCGACTTGACAAAGCGTTTGGGCAAGGGTGTGCCTTCCTTCACGAATTCACATTCAACTTACTTTTGTGCTCTTTCTATCACACTTTTTTGTAGGTTTCTAGTTCTTCTCGCAATTGTAATGATGCGTGGGTGTGAATGCAATGACTGATTCAGAATTTGGGCGAAGGCGATTCACATTCAATCTGAAATGAAATTTTGAAAGCCGGATATACTTGTGTTGATGTTGCTGATGACTTGACAATCATGAAGAAGTCCCTTTGTCTTAATCGTTTTTGACTTTGTCTTGTCTTGTCTAAAAAAGGAGAGCTTGTTGCTTGAAAAGAACTTGTTTCTCCCACACAAACGTATTGATTTTTCTCATCACCGCACTCACTACTGCCACAAGTCATACAGCACGACCTACTTTGAATCTACTAAATTATGTTTTGACTGGAGGAGATTTTTGTCTTCGCCTGAACCTTAAGACTTTTAACTCGACTCTAGTCAGAAATTTAAGTGGTTGCTTTGGAATGCATTTTACTCACAAGTCACGGCTACGGCACGGAAGGAATTGAGAATGTGAGAAAAACGAATGCAATCCACTCACACTTACTTCACTCGACATATTCCGTAGTTGCCTTGCATTTTGTAATTCATATCGTAATTTATAATCATAAGGGTCATCACGTATGTACACAACACAAAACTTTAAAAAAAACAACAAAAAATTGTTTTATGATCTTAACCGTATCTTTTCCCTCATTATTTCGGAAGTTTTATTCGTTTTGCACAGGTTATAGATGTTACATGATTTGATTTTTAATGTTCCGACTGGTCTGTCAGTGAAAAAAAAGTGAATTGAGTTTACTTAAGCTAGAGCTTGTTTAGTTTATGATTGACATAATGCAGGTAAAGCTGAGCTTTTGAGTAGGCCCAAGACTAATAAAGACCTAGGCAAGACTTATTATAAATGATGAATATAAATATGCTCACTCAACTCAACTCACAAGATTGAAGACAAGTAAAGTGAGCGCACATCTCATCTCACCTAAAAAAAACGAAACATATGATGGTCTGATAAGAATGAAAAAAACTGTACCTACAGACATGAAAAAGAAAGACAAGATTAGAAAAAGAAGGGGAAAAATTATCTCGTTTAGTTCTTGTCTCAAGCTAGTCTTGTTCGGGTCTGTTCGGCAGTCGGAAATATGTACATTTTTAAAGGGCTTTTTTTCAGAAGTGACAAGGTAAGTCCTGCAGATGGGATCGAAAAATTGAACTTGTAAATAATGGATTTTACAAAGTCAGTTTGCAATGATGAGTTTACCGAAATTTTTAATTGAAACTTTTCGGTTTATGTATTTTTTGTCAAGTCGATAACTTATTCATACCTGACCTACTCCTACAGTTCAATAGCATTTTTATAAAAATTTAAACAATGAAATTTTTGTCATCAATTTTGTTTCGGCTGTGTAAAGTAAAATTGACTTTTATATGCATTTGTACATTATATAGTGCATTGGACAGTAAATAACTTTCGGATTCATGATTTACAGAAAATACGTATTGCTAAAAAAATAAATCTAGTTGCAGCGGTATGCAGCCCGAATTTCACCCGGAGAACTTACTTTGTATACGGCAATAGCCCATATCTTACAATTACAGACAAGCCAAAACATTGTCTTTAGCATTCATACAATGATGCACATGTGGGAGCTATAGTCTTTAGCACGTCTTCATCGCTCTTTTCCTTTTCATATGAAAGCGGAAGGAAAAAAATTTGCTAATGCAATATTCAGTGTTGTCAGGTACTTTGTTTGCGTATGAGCCTTTTACATTGAGTCAAGTCATGCCAAAGTCAGACCAGCCCATCAAAATATTTTTTTGATTGTGATCATAACATTGCATTAAAGATGTTTGTATAAAAGTATGTAGGTGGTGATCATCCACAATCAAATCACATCTCATTTTTAAAAAAAACTGATACCATTCTATTTCTATTCAGATTTTGTGAGAAAAATAAATGTTATGTTTGTAAACGTACATTTTTCTTTCCTTATTGGCTTCACTATAACTGATTTTCATGCTTTTTATGCACTTGACTCACGTCACACTTGAAAAAGGGAAGGGCTGAGAATGAATGAACTTTTTAAAAAATTAATGTGAGTTGTTTTTTATGTAATTTTAGACGAAACTTAGAGTTTTGTCTTCCCAGCAAGATTTTCTCAAATCCATCAGAATGTGGAGCCTGTGCATCAAAGTTGGTTAAAAACGATACTCAATACCCGGGAAGGAGGAAGAAGCACGAAGGCGTGAGAGAGATGCGTGAAAAACAAAAAAGGATTTTTATACGGTTTCTCATGAAAAAAGTGAAGAAGCCTTTTCAAGGCACAAATCTTTTGTAAATGCAATCGCAGTTCTGTATGAATAAAAATGATCATGATGATCATGATCACGATATAATCATCTTCTTCGCATAGTATGGTTCAGTAACATTTTTTTTTTTGAAAACGGTTATTTTTAAGCTACTCTTTTGACGCATGAAAAATCCCTTTGTTTCGTATGATTCAGGGATTAATTGGATTGGTCGGTGAAATTCAGAGGTAGTAGCGTCTTTTGACAGACTGCTTTTGCTAGTAAGAACCCGGGCTTAAACCAGGAAATGCACGTCCATCCTATCACGATAATAACCTGAATGTATGGTTCAACTTCAAAACTTTGAGTTTTTGCCATCTCTGCTAAACTTTAAGGAAATAGGGCTTCTCCCCCAAGTAAATCTATTTTCAGATATTTTTCATTGAAAATTGCAATGAACTTGGTTGGTAGAGTATCTGGGATGTGCATAATTTTTGCGAAACGTGTAGAAAAAGAATTATTATGGCTATTCAAATTGGATTATTACAGGTAACGGAACTTCACGCATGAGCTTTCTTTGTGGTGGGGTGATTACTCTTGTTATGGGAATTTGCATGTGAGACAATTACTTACAGAATTTAAATGCAAATTGTTCTTTTGATACAGGTCATCTTCCTAATTGAAATCAAGGTTAATGTTAATGAACCTGATAACTGATGTGGGAAATTATGCAACACATTTAATCGAAACATGTAGTTTATTTTATTTCAAGGAGTAGTTTTTTTAGAAAGGTCGATTAATTAAGAAGAACAGTCGTTTGGATCGTCAAAATACTTCTTAACGATCTAATTGCGTGGAAGCAGAATACTGAAGATGATTTTGTCAAGGAATTCGAATTTTCAAATGTATTTTGCAAACGTTTGAATTACGACGACAAGTAATCAAAGGCTAAAATTGTTTATGTAACACTAATTTTTTTCTTTTAAATCAAGGTAAAAATTATCGTTTACTTGATATTATGAATTGATTACATGCGATAACTCGATGTAATGAGAAAAATTTTCAGTTATAAAACATCCTATTTTGAAAGTAATTTACTTACTATGCTTATGCAACAGAAATTATGGAGAAAAATACGACCCCTTAAATATCCGCTTTTCATAAGCTCATCAAATGACTTGAATGGACTCATATTCCTATAATTCCATGAAAGTGTGCAGAACAGAATGCAACAAAACTGCGGCGATGAAATCCCCAGAGAATTCTGAAATATTGAGCCCGTTGGTGAGGGCAGCATTACAGTTAAATTATCTCATCCAAATCAAATTGTTCCGCTATCAGCAACCTTTCTATTGGAGACGATCCTCTAGGAAAATTTCGTCTTGTCGAAGACAAATTTAACCTTCTTCCTTGGTTTTTCGTAAACTTTTTTATGTTGATTTGGATTGGACTGATAAATCCCACTGTAGTTCTCTTTGCATATTATATGAACTTGTACCGCAATCTGAATATTCTACAACTTCTTATAATCGTAGTACTTTTTCTCGTAACTGTGCCGATTGTAACAACCTCGACTGTTTTGTATAGAAAACGTGAGATGTGGGTGCACTGTCTCAATTTCTTGGTGAACTTTCCTCCAACTGCGAAAAAGTGTATGGGGGCGCCCATTTTAATTGCTGAAGGAACTATACAAGAAAATTTACGTCAAATGTTCATACAGGCATGCAATCATCCAAAACCAAGGCAGATAAAAAACTCGCAAAATAGTTTGATAGTTTATTATTTCATAGAGCTTAATTTATGCAAACAATTTAAATCCATTGTTTGCTAAAGCAACATTAAGCTACGTAATTATTTTCTTGTATAGTTCCTCCTTGAAATGAATATCATTGAGCGTCTCCGAAAGTACAAAATCGTATAGCGCAAAAATCATGGCAAAAATATCTGGGCCAAAACTGGAAAAAAATTGTATGCTCCAAAAATGGGGAAGTTGACAAATTTGGACTCTTCATCATTGGAATAATTTGCATCTTTTCATTCAACTACTTTCCATTATCACCGTTTGTCCACCTTTTGAAATTGGATGCTCCATATCACTTCTTCCACATAATTGTCCCTCCTACATGGCACAACTACGTTCTCGTCAAAATCTCCATTCTCCTTTTCAGACTAATTTTTGGGACATGGAATATTTGTGAAGGAATCAATATTATAAAATTGTTTACTTTATATTCGTACATAATTCTTCATGTGTACCAGGTGAAACTGAGATTACTTTGTATAGCCGGAAGAATTAATGAAAATTCAATTCATTCTTATAACAAACTTCGAATAGTGTTTGCCGTAATTAACGAATCGTATTCCATTCTTTTGACCGCATATCTTGGCGGTTGTTACGTGCTATTTGTCTTATTGAATACGATAACTATTTTGGGAGTGAAAGAGATCGATTTTATTTTCTATATTGGTATCCCATTCGCAGGAACCACTTCACTCCTGATGCTTTTGGAGTTATGGAGAATGGCGACTTTGGTTGATGACCAAAGTAAAAAATTAAAAGTCCGATGGAGGACTCAAATAGCCTTCTTCTCCAGAAGAATGGGGTATTGTGAAAAACTGTTGTTGAAAGGGGTTCGATCAATGCAACAAATTTCTTTCACTTACGGCTCTGTAGGGACAATGACATTTTCTACCAGACGCCAGTATATTTATTCAATGCTATACGACTCAATGCAGATGATAATTGCATTAGAAGGAAAAGGATTTTTTCTTTATTAAAATGAAGAATGTTTTTAAGTCAGGAGAAATATTCATGGTGGATTCGACTCAGATTTTCACATCGTTATTGAAAAAGAGATGGTTTAAGTGTTTGGCAGATATTCGGAATCAAACTTCGAATCATGACATGCGTAAGCGTTCTTTATTATCCACTTTTAAAATTATAAAAATAATTGTTTCGAAACTTTTATTGATTAATTTTTTATATAATCGCACGTAAAATTGTAAAATAAAACAAAAACATTGATAAATACTGTTTATAGACTTTGTGTTTTGCATAAACCGTATTGTAGCACAATTAAGTAGTTTTTTTTTTTTTTAAATTCACGTCCTCCCCCGATGAAGCGAAATTTTAAAAGACCCAAAACCTCAGGAACCAAACAGACACTGAATTATTTACATCAGAATTTGCGGAGTGTCTACTGACATAAAAATTTTCATTCGCAATTTTTTTTTTCAATTTGCGTACAAACCCAATTTATGGATTAATTGGCTAAATTACATCTATACAAATTACTATCCAAAAAACAAGCAATTTTGTCGTTTCAAAACACAAACTCTATGAGAGAACAACTTTGCAAACACAAGCTGATAAATAAATCAGTCAGTTTTTAAGCAAACCAACGATAAGTAGCATTAGCACTAGTACAATGAATAAAGCATCGGTAGTCCTGACTCCACTCATCAGAAGATCGCTTGCCATTAACACCCAGCTCAACCCTTATCTCCAGCCATTCTATTGGGATGACTCGAAAGGAAAATTTATTTTAAATGAGGCCCAAAGTTTAAATTCCTGGAAGTTTGCAAACTTGTTTTGTATGACTTGGGTTACAGTTGTGAACTCTGCATTAATTCTTCTAGCTCACGCACTCGAATTCTACGGGCCATTGAATCTTACCCAGATTTCTATGCTGGTGTGTCAGATCCTATTCGGAGCAGCAGTGCCCGTTACTGCCTATGATTTCATGACCTTGTCTGAGAATTGGGTGTTAGCTCTAAACACTTGTGTGCCATTTAGTCCAAAAACCGTTAAATCTAATCGTAGGAAATCTACTCGGGGATTTCGAAAATTGCTGAAGAAGTTGGGAGAATTTAAAGTTTTAATATATCCTGATGGGAATTCCAGTGTGGATAAGTTTGGCGTGTTGATAATGTTAGTGCATATCAGTTATGCTCTTTCCAATATTATCGTTCCATTTGCTATTATCGTATTAAAGCTTGACGCAACTTTTTATATTTTCCATCTTATTTCGCCCCATGAATCCGGATCTGGCTTAAAATTTGTTACTCGAATTGTTATCACAATATGGAGCGTCTCTGAAGGAATTCGAGTACTCCGTAGCGCTGTAATATATGGCTTCCTAATTTTTCACATTTCCAATACGTTAATGCAAAGAATGGCAGAACAAACGGTGAATGATGAGCTGCTCCATGAGTATCATGTCCTTCGGCTTATTTTTGCCGTCTTAAATGAATCGTTTAGCGTCCTAGTTCCCTTTTACTTAGGCATGATATACTTTGTCACATTGTTCCTTTGGACAATTACCTTTAGTAGTAAACGGAATCAGTTTAAGCTCAAACTCAGGCGAAGGACTATTCTACATTGGGATTCCTCCAGTGGGACTATTCGTTGTTGCCTTGCTGATATCCGCTTGGAAAGTATGTATTCTAGCTTACCGTAACAGTATACTGCTTAAGCGAAAGTGGTTTCAATCACTAACAGTAACAAATACTCAGAGTAAAATTAATAAAAAGCTTTGGAGAAAGTTGGTAATTTCTATTCATCCTATCGCCATCCACTATGGATCACTTGGGTCGATGAAAGACGGGACAAGAAGACGCTATTTGTATTCCTTGATGACGGATATCATGCAAATGATTATTGCTATGAAAGATTGAGAATGAATGTGTTTAATTTAATTAGTTCAAATTCGAGTCTAGTCCAATAATATATGTACCATTTACACAGAGTGTGACATTGTTTGAACCGCACGAAGCATAAAATGTGCAAACAAAATTGTCTTTGTAAAATAATATTTGCTTTATCTTTTCTGCTTTTCGAGTCACGAAAATGGATAAATTATCCTTTTCTATACTTACATAGTAATGTGGTAAGTAAGTAAATATTTTTTAGTCATTTTATGTATCTGTTCTTGCACTTTCAGTGTCAAGTTCTGTCTGAAGTGAATGATGGATATTATGGAGTGTAAAAAATAGCAATTGACTGAAAAAACGAGCAAAGCCAAAACGAAAAATGTTTCATGCATTTCTTGATAAGATGAACCAGACATATGAATTGAGCAATTAATTTTGCATTATAATGATTTATTGAAGATTATATGTTATTTTATTGTCAAAGTCAAAACAGGTAGCGTTCACAAAATGACTGACAATGGAACTTATGTTTGTAATGTACATAGCTTCACTTTCGATTTCAATTAGTAAATTGGTTAGGTTAGGTATTGAAGATTATGCATTACAAAAGTCATTAGCCAATACATATTTGTTAGCTATTTTGAAATTAATTCTATCGGGTGTAGCGAGTGTCTTGAGTTGATACGATGCTGAGCAATGAACGCAGTATTGCTTTCAATGTTTCCGTCTGCTAATTGGCTCCGGCGATCAGAAAACATTTACATTGACCATTAAAATGACGCTGTAAAAAAGCGACATGTTCAAAGTCCTCACAAACACTTTGGCGATATTTCTTCTTTCATCTTTGCTTTATCAAAACATAAAGTCACTTGAAGATCAAAACGGTTTGACTGTGTCACATTTTGTTATTACCTTAACATCCAGTCATTTCAGGTTCTGTTCCATCGTTGTTACTGATGATAACCGATTGGGACGTTCTAACTTTGATAGCACCGTCTCTTCTTTGCTCCAAGCCAGCGCTACAAGTGGTATAGATTTTCCCATTACTTTAGTCTCATTCAGCCCCAAAGCCAAACTCAAGGTTCTCAATGGATATAAGCATGCTTATCGACATGCATCAGCTTGCAAATTGGCCATACTCATTTGTTGGAAATCCAAAGGATTTTCCAAGTAATTTCATTCACATTTTAACCCCAATGCAGACTGATTATACTCGAAGGGATGAAGACTACTACATTTTTGTTACTGAGAATGAGCAAAGTGCAATTTCCATCCTAAATTCAAAATTAAAATTTCATATCCGATTCAAATTGGTTTTGCATCCCGAAGGACAAAAGTTGAATAAATTTATGGCGACAATTGCGTGCATATTTTGTGATTTTACTCGTTCATTTCCCCTACAATTTTTTCAGATTATCCAGCCTTTCTGAAATATTTCCTGATTTTACTGATAATTTTCATCGCCAAATAATTCGGGTTTCTGCACCAACCCAATATCCTTCTACGTATGCAATGAAGAAAGTTAGAGGTGTGTATCGCCACAAACGGGGAGTTCACACCCTTGTTTTTAACACGCTTGCCACAAAATTAAATTTTACTTACAGCCTTCGACCATGTTCGGGATATGGTTCCAGTGTTTCTGAAGGAAACACTGGGAAATTACTGAGCAACGGAATTTGGACAGGTAATATCGGTTGTTGTGTTCAACGTTTATTGTGCCGTGATTATCTGATGAATGAATTTATGTGACCATTTAAACCATATCATTATTATGATCTTTCAGGATGTATGGGCGATGTGATCTATAACAGATCTGATGTTGCCTTATCTGTAAGCCCAGATGAAAGACGATTTCGATACGTCCATTTCAGCAACGCTATGGAATACAGTTATGTACATTTTGTTACCGCGAAACCAAAACTCGTTTATTCTTGGCGAACCGTTTTCGTTGCCTTAGAGCCAAATGTATAGGGCATTAATTTTTCTGTCGATTGTGATCACAGCTATGACCCTCATTTGGACTGAAAGTGGATTCAATTCAATGAAATGCAAACCCATCCATTGCACCGGAAACACTTTTCTTTCAACTGGAATTCATCTTGCTGCCTACTTTCTTCAACAAAACATTCCTCTACCAAAATCCCTTCCATCAAAAATAACATTTACTTCTTGGTTGTATTACGGACTCGTCATTAGTGCGGCGTATACTTGCTCCCTTCAAGCATTAATTGTATCCCCAAAACATGAAGGCATTCCAAGGACGTTTGGAGGTCTTACCATGTTCTCTGATTATAAGTGGGGAGCATCTAACGGATTCATGGAGGGAGTTGGAAACCACCTCTTTCAAAATTCAAAGAACCCAGTAATGCAACGGATTTCGAAGAATATGCAAATCGATAGAAACGAAGTGGCTTGCGTGGAAAGAGCACTGCTTTCCAACTATGCTTGTTTTCATTGGGAAATCATGTTGAGATTCACTTTGGTCACTGTGTTTGCTGACAAAGGGGGACGTTACTCTATTCAGAGTGGAACAGAAACGGCATTTTTCACCTCCATAAATTACATAACAAGGAAAAGGGAGATTTACAGAAGTCAGTTTAATCAGTTTATTAAGATGGCGCACGATATGGGTTTGATCAAACAAATGATCAGTCTGGACTGGAGAAGCTATCGAAGGGAAAGGATTCGAAAG
>JAHZMX010003715.1:0-10204 GCA_027743895.1 Seira musarum
TTTGTTGACAATAATTTTTTCATCATTAACATTGCACAATATTTTTTTCTTTTATCCGCCACAAAAATTGGGATTGGGATCTACATACCTAGTCACGTTGATATGGTTCGTGGTAAGAGATGCATTATCATGATGACGGTGGTGTGGCCTGGCAAGCTTGCCTTTAGCTTCAAGGCACCATTAAAGTAATGATGAATGGAGATGCAACTGTGACATGATAAAAAGTAAAAGCATGTCCCTTTTTAATATTATTATCTCACACTGTGGCCACGATCATTAGCATTTTCTAGATCTTGTGTAAACAGATAAAGAAACATTGTCATCTTCACACGTGGTAGTCATAAATCCACGGTTTTCCATAAAAAATTAGGTATTTTTTAGGATGATGAAACGATAATCATGACTCATGAACATTTGTATATATGCACAAATGGTAAATTTAAAATGCGAGTTGTGGGCGAGTTGGTGACATTTGAAAATTCAAATCTTTGAAGGATCAAAGCCCTATTAAAAATCTACGGACTATGTTGCTCTTGAAAATGTGCATTAATTTTTAGCTGGCGAAACTAGTGTAATTTGTTAAAATGATTACAAACTGCCCTCATCATCAACCGAACTGCAGACAATGGGTACTTTAAAAATGTTTACGTAACTGATTTTAACGCAAAAGCAATTTTACTGAAAATTAAAGACTGTAAGGTTGTTTGACACATTTTATGAAATTGCTTCCGTGAGGAAAAATCTAGTACATTCGCATAGGTAATTACATATCGAAACCATTACACTATTATGCTTTAATAATTTTCGGGAAAAACCCTGCTATACTGCTACCACAAAATTAAGCCTTTCCTGTGAACACCACAATCGCTATGTTCAATCTTATCCATCCATTCATTTGTATTGTGAATGGGACAATCTCAACATTTTTTTATCCTTCGCATTTATACAAATGGCATAAGCAGTGCATCTCCAAAGTTGCATTTCAATGCAATGCAAATTATCTATCGCAAACAAAAAAATAATCTCCCAATATTTAGAGTAGTAATGCAAAAGCAAAACTGCATATATTTTTCTCTTTTAGTGAAAGAGTAACAAAAAAGTACCACACGATCTGGGCATACGTACGTCCAATATGACAAAAATGGAAATCAAGTGAAACAACAAAAGACGCAACAAACAACAACAGCAACAAAAAAGGCATAATCAAAATACTGAGCATAATGCACCTCAGAAAAAAAGAAGCTTTCATACATGGTTTTGCATGCGGTTACACCGGCGTCGCTGATACCACCACCGCCTCACGCATGATTTATAATTCATGATTAGAAAATTGTTCAATTAACAACAGAAGCTGTGATAATGTTTTTGTTACAGCGATCCACATAAAAAATATTTGCGCTGGCAAAATATGAGAAGAGCAGCAGAAGCGACTTGGATTTTTTTGACAAACCCTGACAAAGTTGCATAAAAGCCAACCCACAAGAATTCAGCGTATGGTCAGTGATTAGAGATGGGCGGCTTGGATTAAGCAAGTACAAAAGATATTCATTCCATTATCCCCGCTTATTTATTTATTTCATTTTTGATGAGAATGGAATTTTAAAGTTTGCTCTTTTATTTATCGTGTCAATACAACAGCCCTCACCGTAATTATGGTATTTATCGCTGTTTTTAAGAGATTGTTACCCACTCATTCACTCGTCGTTGTCGTCATTTCAATTTTGCTATCTGACAAAACAGGAAAGAAATAATTCGTGCGATTGAGCAATTCCGCACATCTGTCATTTCCCTCTTTCCATTTCCATTCAGGAATTAAATGTGATTTTTAATATGAAAGCTATTTGCTCACCTGTCATCCAAACAAATTATTGTAGCAGAGTAGAGGACAGAAATGAATGCATAATGAAAGTAAGTAAAGTCTAGAAATGTAGAACACTTTTTCTTTCTTTGAAACTGCATGTTTATCAAGACGAAGTGTGAAAAAGAACAGGTACAAATACACACAAACACTCTGTTTAACAGGGAAAAGCTTTGCTGCCCAAATATATCATTAATATTGAATATTTAGGTATAATTTATTTTAGCCAACAAAAAGTACAAGAAATGTGTTGCTGAAACAAACATTACACTTGAGAAGAGATTTCATCACAGGAGCAGCAGATTTCAAATTATTCAACAAAAAAAAGTTGAGCATTTCAATTTTTTCTATTCCATTCATCACATTATTTTCACAGATATTTTTATGCAATGCTACAGCGATTACTGTTATTATGCTCATTGAAGGCTGGCTTGGCTTCTTCAGCGTAACTACCTGATTCTTGATTTATGAATGTGTAATACACGCATGCAATCACTCTTTTTCTTACTTCTCTTTGATGGACATATTTCAATTCTACTTGATGCATAGAAAATGTAATTTTTATTTTTAAACAAATTCAGAAAATATTTTAAAATCAATTTCAAACGAATTCACCATTTCTTTCGACACATTAACAATGCATGCATGCATGGGCTCGACACGTCACAATAAATGTGTCCCGAATTTCTTTGAAAAATATGATGATGATGATGATGATGAGATGATACATACATATCTGTATTTGCATGGGAAGATGAGATGATGAACAAATGAACGCAGGGAATGACAGGAGAAAGAAAATGAAGATTATTATTACGTTCCTTTTACTTAATATAAATGCGCTCACTCGTTACTTATCTTCTTATGATGTAATGTTGGAGTACACATCATCATCACCTACAACTGCAATTATGTATGTATCTATTCATCTACATTGTCTTTGTCTTTCTTAATGGCTCCGAGAATTTTTGAGGAGCTTCTCTCTAAAAAAAATATTAATATTTTTTTGTCTTTTTGTGTCCGTATTCTATTTTCAATCGGATATGTTGATAGCTCATGTAATGGAATTTAACGACATTTAATGTATACTACATACATATCTTTAAGTTTATGAATAAAAATTTGCAGTTTTTTTTGCATTCTCATCCTCCACTCTTCCTTTTCATATGTGATATCATAATGGGAATAATAGAGACTCCCTGAATGGCTTAAGATAAATAGACGTTTTAAAAAAAGGGACCATATTTTCGCGCAAAGGAGCAACACGAGCCTCACGAACTGCAACAATGCAATGCTGCTGTTATGTCGGGAGCTAATGTGTAAGTAGTATGTAATATTTACGACAATTATGACTGAATATGACTGAAGAAGACGGTTTTGATGGTGACGATGATGTAGCTGTCGTTGATGATGATTTTTTCGTCTTCTTTCAGTTGCAGGCCCTTCGTTTTCAAACTAATCCAAGTAGTAAGTAAGTAGACCATTTTGTAGCCCGTCCAAGCATGATGACGATAAGACAGCAATATAATATAATTGCGAGGTCTCCCATCCCTTTTCGCATTCGCATTAATGGAAAAAATATAATTGTAACCAGGATAAACACGGGGAAGATCCCTTCAATCTTGGGTGTTTATGATTTGATTTAAACCGTGTTGTATGTATGCACCTTGTTGTTGTTTGAAAATATCAGGGAATCATTTTTTTGGGGGATGGGTACTGCACTAAACTTGTGGGTTTATAAGGGGACCAAAGTGATCGAGTCCTTATCAGTTGACGTCGGCCCATCCGTCAAGTATAAATAACAGCAGGAGCCGGAGAAGTGGTAAAAAACTGATTTTGTATTCTAGAGTGGAAAGGTGTTAAAAAATTTCGCTGGGGATTTGAGTTTAATTATTCCCCTATTTCATTTCAGAAATTTCTGTTTCTGAAGTGGCGCTCCGATTTTGACTGAAAATTAGATCATCATGAAAACCTTCTTGGTATGTTTTAAGTTTGTGCTTTGTGAGACACGGTGATGAAAATAGGAATAGTGAATTCGATTGAATCAAATGTTTTCTAAAATTAAGCGTGATTTATTGTTAAGGTTCTTGCATCCGCATTTGCCGTCGCATCGGCTGGCATTGCAGGTTTGTTTTCTACAAGAATTAAGAATTTAAGAGGAGTAGTGGGTTGGCGTCCTTTGAAGAGTATCCAATTCCAGGTTCCATCAGGAAAGTTGTCATGATGGCATGCATTGAATTTGCTGTTTATTTCTAGGTGGTGGTGGTGGAGGAGGATATTCAGGTGGTGGTGGTGGAGGTGGATTTAGCGGAGGAGGTGGTAAGGATTAATATGCCATCTGTTAAAGTGATGTGTTTAACTTTGCGAATGGATTGTAATGTCCAAATTGAAAAGCACTCTCTTATGGTTAGTAATTTATGTTGATAATTAATTTAGGTGGAGGTGGGGGATATTCCGGTGGTGGCGGCGGAGGAGGTGGAGGTAATGAAAAGGACCAACAATAAGAAATTCTTCGATAGACATTGCATAATTGTACAATTTAATGTTTTGTAGGAGTTCAAAAGCATGTCACCGTGCATGTTGCCCCTCCAGAAGCACCTGAGCCGAGACCAGTTCGACCCCAACAAAACTTTGGAACCCCAGATAAACACTACCAGGTATTATTTGCTACAAATCTAAAGCAATTGTTGTAGCTTGCAGCAAGGGACAATTATTCCAGCATTGGCATTGGACTACATTATTTTTTTCTGCTTTTTAGATCATCTTCATCAAAGCACCAACCCCTGCACCTCAAGACGCTCAAGAAATCGAATTACCACCTGCACCTGAACGTAATTATAAATAATTTTAAATAGAATGTTATTTGCTAACAAATTTTGAGCGGACAATGATGGATTTTATTTCTGATTTCAGAGAAAACGCTCGTATACGTTTTGCTGAAAAAGCCAGAGCCAGGTCAAGACGTCAAGATCAAGCCAGCTCCTCCAGCAAAACCAACGAAACCAGAGGTAATTTTCAAATGCTCACGGTTCAAATGTCTCAAGTTATGGATAATATTTAAAATATTCCATTTCTTAGGTCTACTTCATCCGCTACAAAAATGGAGGCGGTGGCGGCGGAGGCGGTGGAGGCGGGGCTTACGGTGCCCCAGGACCTGCAGGTCCCGCTCCCGGGTTAGAGAAAAATAACAAAAATGATAGAGTTTTTAGATTACACGTGTCAAAAATATGATTGTTAAAAAATAATTTTTTCATAGTCCTTCATACGGAGCACCCTCATTTGGTGGTGGAGGTGGCGGAGCTCCTCGACCTTCCTACGGACCATAGATTTTTCGTCTGTGCCATTAATTATGATAATTTTACTAAATCTAGTAACACCACTCTACTCATTTCTTACGTTTTTCTACTCCTCTCATGCATTTTTCCTTCATCTAAGTCAACCACGAGGATCATGCAAGGATGCACCAACACACGATTTGCTCAGAGCTATTAAACGCACAACATTTCATGTGGTTTCAAGAGGGAAGGCTTCTTGCAACAACAAAGTTACCATAATGTTTTTAAGCTTAGGTAATTTCATTTTTCTTACTTCAGTTCAGGCTGTCCTATTTCTTTGCTTCAAATTGCCCGGCAGTGGGTTACCGAAGTATTTTCTTTTCATCTTTAAATTAAATATTTTTACTTTTCATTTTTTCTTCATAACAGCAGCATACTTCCTTTTTTCTTTCAAGTCTTTGAAGATATTTTATTTTTCTAAGTGTCTGACATGTTTTTTTTCTCCGTGGTTCTTCCATTTAATAGTTTTAAAATAGGTAGCTGAAAGCGATTTTTTTCTTATTTGCCTTTGTTTGCGAGTTATGTAATCCCGTTTTGCACAGTTTGTGGGATTTTGATTGTGTATTGTTCCCCTCTGGTACAGTTTAGCCGCACTAGGAATTTCGAGATTTTTATTTTTGGGACAGATGCAGTGCAATAAATGTTAGATAATTTTGGGTAAGTAAATATTTGTACACCATTGTGAACAACAACGTGTTTCCCGAAAGAAGCAATTTTTGTATACGAACTTTAACTACGAGTTTTTATTTTATTTTTATGCATTTTTTCTTTGCTCTACTGAAAGCTTTTTTTACACTGTGATTTTTTCTTCATTCACTTCTTTTCAACTGATATATTTTTGTATTATTTAACAATTTAAAAAATGAAACAAATAAAAAATCGTATAAACAAATGCCTGTCCAAAATATTATTAATAATAGCATAACTTTCGTTGAATTTATAAGGATTTACACTCATATATATCATGATTGCTAGAAGGTTCCCCGCCTAAGGTTGATATAGCGTTAAGGATAAGTGAGTTCAAAATGTCACACACATTTGACAGTGAAAACAGGCCAGGCGAGCCAGAAAGTAAAATTCATTATGTTGTTGGTTAGGGGCTGGGCTGTGGCAATTTGATCAGAAATTGCATTTTGCTCTATTCGAACAATTTTATTACTTTGCGTGTAGACGCCTCTTTGCAGCATACGCTCACGGTGTTGTTCATACGCATTTTTGATACATCGATGAAGTAACAGTGTATAGTTCATTTGCATTAGCACCAATAAATTATTGCGAGTCGTGAGTAAACGGAAGTATTTATTTAGACAATTTGAGTTGCTTCCTTTATTTATTCAAAATTGAATTCAAGAAAAGAGTGAATGCCTGTTTCATTGCAGAACCAATTTGATCGTTCACCGTTCAAAATTGCACTCTGAATACCAAATTCTCGTAATTTCTAGCAAAATGACGCATTTTTATCATCCATCATTATTGTATCACAAAATAGCGAATTTATGTCTTTCATAAAGAAAAATAAAATTGGCGGGTTAATACAGATTTTTTACTTTGTATTATAAAATTTTTAGAACGCTTATTGATACGAGCTCACAATTGTTATCATCACGAGTACGCACAACATTAGAAATTAATTTTTAATAAATACGTACCTGCCGACACAAAAAGTGAGATAATATACCACAAATAGATACGTTGTAGTATGTATCTGTCGATGTGCTATTGATTATGGTATGCATATTTCAAACGTCCATAAAAATTGAATCCTCAAAACAAAACAGACATGTTTTTGTGAAAACAAGAATTATGCACGAAATTGTAATGCATGAGGAGCCGGTTGTATTTATTTGATTTTCATTCATCTTTCATCATATTATCATAAATCGGTTTTTTATTAAGCGAACTTGTTGCATGCCCTTTTTTTACACAAGCTCGTTTTCTCAAAAATATTTTTACTTTTTCTTACGTGACCGTTTCGTTTGTCGGCATTTTCGTAATAAGTAGATAGGCAGTGAAACTGAAGTAATTTTTGAAACGCTAATATCACGCAAAACGTTCACGATTGATTTGTTTTTTGAAATTTCAGAAAGTACATAGAAAGGATTGTAATTTGTAGGAAGTAAAAGAGTAAAGGTAATATGAACTAGGAAATTGTAAAATTATCCAATAAAATTTTTGAAAAATTATCGTAAACTTAAAAGGTACTGTATTATTGATCATCAAATAAATTCGATTTCTCTGTAAACGTCAACCAAAAATTTTGCATGATCATTGATCATGTTGTGTCATGTCGATTTCATGTGTATGATTTGTGGGAGAATGTGCCACTTATTATTAGTTTGTTTCGGGATGTAAGCAATATGAACACGTAATGAAATGTTTCATAAACTGAATTTTACAGAAAAAGAACGAATTTTCCTGTTTTAAATACTTCAGTGCGTTTTTATTGATTTTTGCTTCTTTTTAAATTGTACTTCTTCCAAGATTTTTTTTCTGAGAACTGATTTCTTCGTAGTTGTTATAAAACTTGATTACAATTGGCACAAATTGTTTTTTTGATATTATCTTCACACGCTGTTGACATCTTTTCATACTTCATACTCTTAAGATGGTGGGGTTGAAAGACTTGCATTACGAATGCGATGTTTTACGTAACATTACAATTACGGAGTAGTTTTTGGTAATATGAATGACTAAAGAGTTCATTGTTATTCAGAAACAATAAATTTATTGAGCGTTGGCAATTTGAGCTTCCAAGTTGGCAATGATTTCTGGTGGAACTCCGTTAAGGGCTTGCGCTAAATCACCTCCATTGACACGGTCGTTACGTCCGAGTTGGAAGTAAGCAACCTTTAATTTAAAAGCAAATCATGAGACTCACATTGACACGAACGCCATTTGAAAAGATTTTATTCTTCTTGTTTTACCTGAGTTCCAGAGAAGGTTCTGTCGACAACAGCACCCTTGGGGATCAAGCTCATTTGTTGGGCTTGTTTCACAGCATCATCAAAGTTTTGGGGGAATGGGTAGGCGATGGCAGCGGCGACCAAAGCCAAAACAACGCAAACAAAGAGGGCACGCATCTGCAAAAAGGAACACCACAAGAACACCAACAATCAGCAATGTACATTGGAAATCTTTTAAAAGTTTTTTAAATGCCTACTCAAAAATTATAGGAAAAGGATTGAAAATTGTTCTTTTTTTCAAAATTACCTTGTTTTATATTGGGAAACTTTAAAAAAAATTGTCTGTGCACTATGAACGGACTTGTGACTTGTGTGAATCTCCAAATAGATTTTGTGGGGAACTCAGGTCACCTCTTCAGTTTATATACTAGTGCATGATCAGCAAACGGTTTCGGATGTTTATGACAACGATAATGATATGATCAACTATTTTTTTGGTGTTCAAATGATCCTTGTATGACCACAGGTTATAAGAAATTGTAGTGGTAGNGTTATAGGAAAAGGATTGAAAATTTTTTTTTTTTCAAAATTACCTTGTTTTATATTGGGAAACTTAAAAATTGTGCACTATGAACGGACTTGTGACTTGTGTGAATCTCCAAATAGATTTTGTGGGGAACTCAGGTCACCTCTTCAGTTTATATACTAGTGCATGATCAGCAAACGGTTTCGGATGTTTATGACAACGATAATGATATGATCAACTATTTTTTTGGTGTTCAAATGATCCTTGTATGACCACAGGTTATAAGAAATTGTAGTGGTAGTAGTAGTATAGTAAACATGTTTGTGAAGTAGCAGTAGTGCATGTGCATATAATAATATTATAATTGCATCTCACTATATCATTATTATGCGTGTCTATAATATCACATGCACATACTAAAGACAATAATTCGCCAATCAAAAATGTTTCCTCTTATCTGACGCTACGTTTTTTTTTGCTTTGTTTTGAAATTGTAGAGAGTGATAGTGATACAGGTAAAAAATAACAATAATAATAATAACAACGTAAAAGGGAAGGGGTAAAGGGTATAAGGAAAAAAATTCAATGGAGTGTATCCTTATCTTACGGCATGTCATGTCATGCAATGTTTTTAGAATTCGAAAACGAATCGAGAGATGCAATAAAAGTGATTCTCGATTGGCTTGTTATACAAGAAGCAATAATAATTTATTTAGAAGTGTTTCTACAATTCACATGTCATGTCCTAAAAAAATAATGCGTAGAGGCAATTGTAGTACAAGAGTAACCAACTTGCATTCGCTTTAAAAAAAAGTGTGCAATACCACTTTCAACTCATCCTTTTTCGTGATGGAATAGGTAGCTGCAAAGAGAAATAGTTTAATGAATTGCTATTTGCCTTCTAGAAATTATCGTGATTCTTTTGGTTATATCACTTGAAAATTATCGCATGCATAAGGCCAATTGAGCAGGATTTTAATGAAACTCCACAATTTCATTATATTCCTTTAATCATCTTCAGATAAGCATCCGCTTTTCTTGTAACAAAAAAGCTGATTATTTAATAGTCTTTAGGTAGGATGAAGTGATCACGTTTGCCATTTTTAAATTGAAGGATATACGTCAAAACATGATATGATCACACTTCTCTCATACGCGACACAAAAGTCGCAAGTTGCAGTCAGTTTTGGCATTTCGAGTTCATGTCATGTCAAAATCAGCGTTCATGTCATCGTGGCAAACAAAATGAATTCACCCAAAAGCAATTTTTCCATTTTTATTATGGGCCTTTGGATGAAAGGTAAACATAACACATAACATAACACGTTATATCGTAATTACAGGTTCCCTCGTGAAGGCAGAAGCAGATGGTCAGGTTTGGATTACGTAGTTTTAAAATGAATAGTTCATAATTGCTTGTGATTAATTATTGCCGGACTGTCATGAGAAAAATCAATGCAGTGTGGTGGTGATCGTCGAAGGAGACGTGGTGTGAAAGAAGCGATTCGAAAAGTTTCTTAAAATGTTACTTCACCAAAAGACCCATGAATTGGTTGTCGGTCATTGAATGAGCGAATTTCAG
>JAHZMX010003717.1:0-14563 GCA_027743895.1 Seira musarum
CGGGCAAATTGTTTGCCTTGTTCAAATGTCGCGCGTTGGAAAATTTGAAAACGTTCAATTGTGAACGCCACATTGCCTCTTATTTTGACGCTGTTCCATATGATTTTCCCATCCGTTGCTGATACTATATGCAGACGGCATACAGCCAGTTTGAAAACTCAATCTGAGTTTAAGTTCAACTTTTGAGTATCTCACATGAAACTCGTATCTGTGATTTGCTAATCCGGACAACTTGAGTAATAGTAATTAAAATCTAGGCGACGCTTTGTGGTAAGTTAAGGATAAGAAGAACAAAGAACGAAAGATAAAAGCGTTGGACGCATTTTTAAAAAAAAAGTCAGATTGGTAACCACAAAACGCATACTTTTATCACCTACAAAGAAATGTTGGAAAAGGCAAAGGATAATGAACTAATGAAGAAGCCACATCGGCTGAGTGGACAAAGTTTGTGAAAGCAAAACAAAAAGCTGGTCATAATGTTCAGCAGCAAGTCAAGCCCAAATGGGTATTAAAAATTGTGGAATCCACTGCTTCTCCTAATTTTGTAGAAAAGTTGTTGAAGAAAATGGTTTGTCCTAGTCCTTACCCATCCTCTAAATAACAACGGTCTTTGATTATTACAAACTTCAGATATGTATTTAAACCTTAATCATTAATGAGAATCAATGTTTAAAGATTAAATGGTTTATTAACCACACTAAATCATGTACGTATATTTGCTTGTAGGCCATTCACTACCTCTGAACACGTAAGACTTGTGTAGTGATTGGTATCTGAGAAGAAAAGTTGTATGTCAAAAGAACTTCATCTTTGATCATTATTCATTAATTAGACAGTTAAATCTGTCTCCTTATGATGAGTTAAGAGGACCGAAAAGTCCCCTTGGAACGTATTGGCCAGACATTGTATATGTATATAATTGCTTGAATGCCCTGGTAACTTGCGCGTTTTTCGATGATGGGGACAGACAGGATTCATTTAATTAATTTACCAAAACCAATTTAGAGTTTTCCAATTTCACATTGCCCCTAGGTCAGGTCATTTTCTCCTACAAATCAAAAACATTTTTAAGGTTTCAGCAATACCAATTCAGCGTCATCTCATCATGCCCCATATCCTAATCAGACTTGAGTTTGAGTCGTTCTTCGATTAGACTGGGATTAAAAGTGCCGTAAACTGAAGTCAGGTTTACTTTAATTTAACTTGGACATTTTATGACAGTGCAACAGCAATAGCAACTCAGGAAACGACTAGAATGCCTATGTGAATGAGGATTGCATTGCATAGTTTAATAATTAAACTCACAATCATATCAACCAAGCCAAGGAATGAGCATACCTAAGCATGAGTATAGGAATTCACTTCACACATGACGGTCTAGTCTTGGTCTCAGCTCGTCTGTCTGTTTTGTGAAGCAGAATTTAATAAGCCCAAACATAAACAAAAACTGCACCTCTCCACTCCACATGATCATCTCCATCTCTCTCGTTCAGACGAGAAGATAATATTTGGTCTGGTCTCGTCTTTTTACTTCTTTTTTTTATATTAAAAAACAAAAAGTGATTCAACCAGTGTTTGTGACTCTGACTATGATTCCAAATCAAAGTCCTAATCCATATCCAACCATACAAACTACAAACTTTTTTTAAATAAAAAAAAAGTTATATTTGTAGAACCAGTCCCACATGAATTGAATATCAAGACAACCTGTAAGAGCCAAACCACTTCAACAAAACTGTGAAGAACTCTCGAGCCATTTATTTATACTTATCAAAGGAAAGGAGGAGACGACGATACTACTCTGACGGTGATTTCATTTTATATTTTTTTTAGATTTACATTTCACATGGATCAGTGCAAATGCAATTGCAATCAGGACAGATGTACTTATTTAATGCAAACAAAATGTAGTGTAATCAATTTTTTTTTTTTGTCACAGTCGATCTCGATCTGTGTGAATTGAATCTTGTTGTTTTAAAAATATTTATCAGGTCTGCTTATGTTTAAAAATAATATATTTTTTCAATCACATTCTGTCTGTGTCTCATCTTGTCTTGTTTGTGTCTCCTCATTTATTTTCTGACCATATCAAATCACAGTCACAAAAATTCCTTCAGATGATCATCGATCATCATCATCATCATGGTCGAGGGCTTAAATTAAAATAATTCTGGAAATACTTTAATTAAATGGAGGGAAGTTAGCGGTACCGGTTTAATTGACTCCCATCTGATTCTGACTTCACTTGAAGCGCCTTTTTTTGTTGTCCAACTTGTCCAGTTTTTTGTTCTAATTATTTATAATTTAAAATTAAAAGGGAATCTGTTAAAAAAAACGTGATATAAAAATGAGTTGGTGTAAGTTTTAATTTTTTCGTTTCTTAATATTTTTTGCAATGTTGCAAAAATATTTTTTTTTGCACTTTTTGTTTTTGGGGATTGGGAAAATGACTTTTAAAATTAATGCATGTCCTCTTCCTCTTCATCTTTTGGTTAAAAATTGAAACGGTTTTTGGAGGTTTGTGGAAAAAGTGAAAACGGTTTAAAATGGCTTTTAACGCTTTCCTGAAAATTAATTTAAAAATTATAGTTCAATTGCAATTGGTTTTGAATGTGGATTGGATAAATGGAAATTAATTTGTGTTTTGATTTTGATTTGTGTAATTTTTAGCGGCGACCGCGACAATCACAATGACCATGAGTGGGGGGAGCAGGTATGGAAGTGAGAACTTTGCAAGGGAGTTACCGTGACCTTCAGGTAAAGTAAATATTTTTGGGAACTGGACTTGACTTAATTTAATTTAATTATAAAATTGATTGTGAATATTTTGGTTGTAGGCCACGACCATGTCTGTAGACAGAACGGCTAGTCATGCCTTACTGGCTGGGTAAGGTCCCTTTAACCTTCGTGACTCTATTGGAGGGTGTGGGCGTTTGGCGTTGGAGTTAATAATATCATAATTAATTTTTAGGAGGAAGTATCTCGCTGTGATAAGACTGGAACAACCCGCAACAGATAAGCTACTGTATAGATTAGCTTACGGAGGAAAATACGAAATTTCGATAACTCAATGGTCAAAAACGGAAAATTCCAGTAATAGTGTAGCAATCGCTGTAAGCTAATATTTTAACGGATTCAAAATATTTTTGTAACGGATTTAGATATTTTTAATTCGTTGGTTTTGTAGAGTAGCCAAAGATGTGATATTTTCGAGCTCACCGACAGTTCCGAACTAAAGTGCCTTCACAGACTGAAAGGTCACACACGCGTGATCACAGATCTAGACTGGTCACCCCTTCAACCAAACCTCCTCGCAACATGTTCCTTCGACTCCTACGTCAACATTTGGGATATCCGTTCCTCCCGAGCAAATAACGACAAACCGCAATACTCACTCTCAGCTTTGGATGGTGCATCACAAGTAAAATGGAACAAAGTTGAGCAGGACATCCTCGCCTCTTGTGATGGTGGTCACGTAAAAATCTGGGATTTGAGGAAACCCACCTCCCCCACAGAATATATTGCTGCACACGCCTCCAAAATTAATGGTTTGGAATGGGGAAGTCGGGATACGATTATAACGGCTGCACAAGATTCCACCGTTAAGTTCTCAGGTTTAGCGACCTCAAGTTCCTCGAAGACAAGGGGGCCTGTTCTCTCTCTGAATGCGCCTGTTTGGAGGGCAAGACCAGCGCCATTTGGGAGGGGGATTGTGACGCAGTGTGTCCCCATCCTCAGGAGGGATTCGGGATTGTTGAGTCTCTGGGACTGGAGGAGATTTTCCAGTCCTGTGTACACCTTCCAGGCCCATGACATTGTGGAGTTTGCTTGGAAAAAAGAGGAAAATTTTGAACTCCTCACTTGGTCCAGAGATCAAACGTTGAGGATGTGGACCCTTCCGTATGAGATTGTCGAGTTATGTGGCGGAGGGGATGGAAGTCGACCTCCAAATCACTTGAATGCATCTTGTGAGGATGATGATGACGATGGAAACAATGATCCGGGGATGGATATGTTGGGCGATGATGAGGAGTCACCTGAGAACAGTCCCAAGTTGGAGAGACCTCCCACAGCATTATCAAGGCAATTTGGGAAAAAGGACCGTTCCAGTTCGGAACGAAGGTCGAGGAAGTCTTCCAGCCCCACTCCGGTTACGAAACGAGATGAGATTTTGATGAACGAGTTTGAACAAGTCTCCACCGATAAGCCAGAGACGATTACCTTCGACCAAGTGGAACTTGAAAGAGGTCTTCTTCGATTCAGCTGGGTTGGAAAATCATCGGAGAAAGGTCGTTCCAGTAGTGTAACCGCCGGAATCCTAGTCTCCTTCCCCTTAGGCTACCCCGCAGCAGCTCCAACATTTCTCGTAACAAATTCTTCGAATGAGGTGGACAAAAACCAAATATTGAAATCCCTGAGGAATGTCGCCCAACAAAACGCGAAGAGGAACGAGACCTGCCTCATGGCTTGTATCAATATGTTCGTGTCGATCATGCAATCAATCAAAACCCTGGATTCCGATAGTGCCACTGAATTCCCCACAATTGGGGTTTCAAATGTCCCATTCCCCCGAACCTCTGGTGCTCGGTTTTGCAGTGTTGGAATGCTCGTTTGCTTTGGTCGACCTACGTATCTGAGGAGGATTAAGTCAAATACGGATTCAGGGACACCAAGATCCCTCTCAGCTTTGGGACCATTCCTCAGTCAGTTGGCCCATGAGGAGGAGGGTAGATCAAGGAGGAGTCGGCGTTTGGAGAAGAAGAAAGCTAATATTGTAACGGTCTTTGANCCATTCCCCCGAACCTCTGGTGCTCGGTTTTGCAGTGTTGGAATGCTCGTTTGCTTTGGTCGACCTACGTATCTGAGGAGGATTAAGTCAAATACGGATTCAGGGACACCAAGATCCCTCTCAGCTTTGGGACCATTCCTCAGTCAGTTGGCCCATGAGGAGGAGGGTAGATCAAGGAGGAGTCGGCGTTTGGAGAAGAAGAAAGCTAATATTGTAACGGTCTTTGATGTCACTCCAATGCTGCCATTTAGTCGGGGACTTGGGGATAATTATACTCATATCATTAGCAAACCATCCATGAGGAAACAGGCTTGTGAACAGAATGCGAATACCGCGAGAAACGGGAAAAAGCCGGGGGTCGCCAATACTTGGCAAGCTGCTTCAATTGTGTCGGAATTTTCGAATGAGTGTTTGGGATTCAAATTGGGTCAGAATCATTTGCTTCCTGTTCATGATATGCAAATGCCGGAGGAGGATGATGATGAAAATAATTGGATTTCACATCATCCACTTGGAAGTGATTTGATTCATTCCATGTAAGTTTAGTATAGGATAGGATCACCCATTACGCCAAGCATGGGGATGTGCAAACTGCTGGGACTATGGCATGCTTATTTACTACGGTTAATCCATCAACGTTTAACGTCAATTCCTTAAGTAATGTGAGGGGGAATGGTGAAGCGCACAATCAGAAGGGATCGTCTTGCAATCAAAAGAATCAGTTGAAGCCTCCGGTATGATATACTAATTAATTTAACCACATCAGTATCAGTAAAATACCTTCAGTCCTGTCCAAGATTAATTCCTCCAAAGATCATTTTAGATCATCAACGTCTCAACCTCAACCAAAATAATTTCCTCATGAAACAATATTCGCTCTATTGGAATTTGCAAAGCTGATTAAAAAATGTGTCGTTTGTCGTTTCTCTCAAATTAACGGTCATTGGTGGATTGGATTAGATACCGTTATAAAATTGACTCTGCCAAATTTTAATGGAGCGAATATTGCAAAAAAAAAAAAAAAAATAATTTAATTATCCAAAAAAATTGCTAAAATTGATTGCCTATGGCGTAGCCTATATAAAATTCCATCACATCATTTTAAAAATTAATTGCAATTTGCACTGAATTATTCGGGTTCTGGGATTATGGGATATTCAATTTTAATTCACTATTAAAATGGGTTTAGTTTTTGGTGGGTGGAAGTCACTAGAAAAAAATTAATTATTGCACAAATTAAATTCTACAAAAAAATTACAATTTTCCTAACAATTATTATTTAACTATATTCATTTTAATATTGATAAAATAATGATAACATGAATTAATCTACAATTACAACCGGAAGTGAAGTAAGTACAAAGTAAGTGTTTTAACAGCATCATCATCAACATCGCATGGGAGTTAAGTAAAGGAATGCAGATGCATCGTCGTTCTGAAATCATCGCTGACAATTTATTGACAAAAAAAAAATGAAATTGAAAATTACTTAAGTTGTGTCATAATCATGTTATGTTGTTTTTTAATTTGTTTATCCTTTCTCTGTGTCAACCGCAGCGACTCACAGTTGTACCGAAATGGTGGACAAAGGTTAGCTTATACCTTCAAATAAGTGAAGTTGTTGAGTTGTGTGTAATGTTCAAAAACGGTTAAGTGGTTTTATTTTATTTTTATTTCTCACTTTCAGTTTTTATTTTTCAAAGTCAAATTTTGTGTGTTCATCTTCGCCGTTAAATTATTATTTTTAGTTATTTATTTTTGCATGACATGACTTCTTATGAAAAATTATGTAAATAAGTTTTTAATTAATTTTTTAATTGCCTATTTGGGGGCGCTTTAATATTTTTAATTGCTTTAAAATGCTTTGCTTTAATTCTTCTAACGGATTTCCTGGGATCAATTTGTATTTTAACGCTTTTGCCCGTTAACTATAACGCCCACATAATTTTCATCTCTGATTTTGATTTCTCCATTTCTTTTTGTTTTTGCATTTATTTGTTCCCTCCAAAAATGAAAGCCTTTTTTCCTTTTTTTATTCTCCCTCTGAAAAAAAATTCCGTTAAATATTCACATCCGAAGTGACCTTAATTAAAATATTTTATTTTTATCTCGAATTTCCCCGTAGGGCGTCGGTTCTCCCTACCACACCGTCCATGGTTCGGATACCCTCCACGGAGTGGGAGTCGTAATGAACCCAATGACAGACACTTACTTCCGCCAACACCGCTCAAACTCCTGGTCGGACTCTTTAGACGACGTGAAGAATCTCAACACAATCAATGTATGATGGAATGTCAATGGCAAATGGTCATGGTGGTGCCATGAGCTCTTCGTCGGGTTTTATGGTGATGGCAAATGGACATCATCATCATCACGTCCATGATGGAATGAGCAGTAGCAGTAGTGGTATGGGAACCTCCCTCATGACAAATGGCCATGGGAATGGGAGGAATGGAGGTGGTGGGTTGGCGAGCACGATGAATCTCATGATGACATCCATTTCGAATGGGTCAATTAGTTTGAAGGATTTGGATGTGATGACAATGTCGATGTCAACGATGGATGGAATAAGTAGTACGGCGGAAGAGAAACCCTTATTACCTATACCCCGGGGGTATATACTCAATCCGAGCTTGAATAGTGAGTGGAATTTTTTTCAATTAGCGCAATTTATATTTCATCTATATTACGTAGATGAGCAAGTAGTGAGACTGATGTGTCCATCTGTCTGTCTGTCCGATAAATTTCTAAAGAAGTCACCGATTGACCTCTGGAACAAAGGTTCTTTGCGTACTGAGGACGGCCCCTATTTCTTTTCAGAATTTTAGGTCAACTAATAACGGCAGGGTCAACGGTTGATTTTTTTTTCAAATTCAATATATACTACGGCTTGTGATAGCTCTATCGAATGCTCTTGAAAAACTGAGAATGGCTGCTATTTGAATTTTTGTGAATGTGTTAACCGTTAACGTCTGCAGGCGGTTAAATAAAACTGTTTTAATTGAACATGGCGTGTACCATATCATTCGACGGGTCTCTCCAAACTCTTTTCATGCAAACATACTTGCCAAAATTGCAATGCATTTCATGCGCAGAATCCGTGGGTCCAACTGCAAAGAACTTTTTTCTTTGACAGCTTCGAAGACATTAAAACAATATTCTGGGGACAACTCTCTCATCTTTAACCCTTTCTCAGCTACGTCACTATCGCTGATATATAACAGCTTCATTCTTTTTTGTTCATAGGTTTATACGACTGCTACAAAAAATCCTACGCCGAGATCCTCTACAGATGGGGATTACTCCAACAACGAGCGGAAGTTCTGAAGACCCTCACGCTAATCACTGAAAACCACATGATCATCCGTGCCGGAGTTGATTTCAGTATTCAATGCAGGAATTGCCAAAGAGTTATAAAGGGACCTCATTGCCAACAATGTCATCGTGTTGCTTCACAATGTGCCATTTGCCATCTTCCAGCAGAGAGGTAAAAACTTTTCAAACTTAATTTAAATAAATCTTGAGCAATTTAAATTCATTATTTTCTTCTAAAAAATATTGCAGGACTTTCCACATTCTGTTCCGCATGTGGTCATGGGGGTCACTCTGGTCACATGTTGAGTTGGTTCAAGACGAAGAAGATGTGTGCTACGGGATGTGGGTGCCATTGCGTTGAAGAAAAATACTCGATTGTACAAATAATTTAAAACTATATTTTATATTCAATAATTTACAGTCAAAGCTCGATATAACGGCAGGGTTTTTAAAAAATGCTTTCGTTCCTAATTTAGTTCCTAAAGCGCATAAATTGATTTTAGATTTTGTAAGTTCCGATTGTCCGTTATTTTATTGTAAATAATCCGTTAATTTAAAATCGTCTGTAGATATTTTTTGTTAATTTCTTTTTAAATGAATTTTATTAATGCGTTTTTACAAAAAATGGATTTTTCGATAGTTCCCAAATTCCAAAAAAGTTTGTGGATTTTCGATAGTGTTTTTTTAAGTTCGTGGATTTATTTCAGAATCCGTTATTTTAAAAAATCTGATTTTTAGATTGTCCGTTAGAAGTTAATTAACAAATGAATTTAGCGTTTTAGTTTTTTTTTAAATCGTCGAGCCGTTTTTTGCGATAATGATTTTATTTCTCATCTTACCCCAATCCGGTATATCGAGCCTTGACTGTAAATTTATGAATATGTTCTTGTCAGTTTCTTTGTACTGACTCGGTCAGTGTGATAATTAAATATTTAAGAGTTAAGTTTAGTATTTTCAATAATAAAAAAAATTAAACTATTTTCCCTTAAGATTATTCTTCCTTGTCAATTTTATTAGCCTCAATCAGATTTACTTATGGACTAAATTTCAGACCATTTATAATTTTTCAATTTTATTCCGTGAATTCATCATCTTCATCTCAACGACGCACGGTTATAAAATTTGATATGAGGAAGAATTTGCAAAGGATGTCGCCAACTCCCAACTTTCAAACGCTTCAAATTTGGGAAACACTTCCACACATTTGATTCCTTCATCATGCCCAAATAACCCTTGACCTTCACTATTGCATTCTCTTCTTCAAATAGAAGACAATTAACGGAAATATTTTCGAGAACACTTGAGATTCAGCATTTCATCAAAGCCCATTGTTCCCTTACGGATAAAATGAATACGTATAATTTTCAAATGTGGTAAATCAAGAGAAATATTTGTATCCATTTTGACGTCGTTAAAGATCCGTAGAACTTGAAGAGTTTTCTGGAATTGATTGATGGCTGGAAATAAATGTGAAGCACTTGGGAGTGGTTCTCCAGTCCAATTAATTGTAAGATGCTTCAATGGCCAAATCCGTGATGACATTGACGTGATGATGAGGATGGCAGCCAAGCCATCATAACGTACCAAATTCCTTTGCATCAAAGGTCCAACCACAAGATCGCCTGTGATGGAATGCTCTACCCTTTTCAGATGAATACAATTATTCAAGATTTGAGAAAACAAAAATTGATCCACATTCTCATGGCACCGTAAGTATTCCAGGGAGTCCAGAGGAGGGAATGGTCGTTGAATCAATCTCAGGTGAAAACGTCCCATATCAAATTCATGGCGAACTTTGAAATCTAAAACGAAGCCCTTCAGATTCGGTAAATGTTCAAGCATGTCACAAAGGGTGTCGTATGCTTCACAAGGAATTCCGTAGCCGAACCAGTCTGGACATTCGAAACAGAAGAACCACACATATCGTCCGTGGGTGCGAAGGAATTCGATGATTTTCTTGGGGAAAGACTCATCGATCAGGCGTTCATCCATTTTTACGCTTACGTTTCGAATTCGAATGCTGAGGTTGGAAGGCGCTTGATCCACTGATTCTTCATCCTCGAAGACGCAATCCACAGGGAAATTCCGTTTACACACGTTTAGCCAATCCGTATGAAGGAACCAATCTGTTTTCACAAAGTCTGAATCGAAGAGGTGAAATTCACTAATTTCTTTCCAAGCTTTGGATACTCTGCGGCATTTTAAGCAAATCTTTTTCCAGTTTTTTAGTTTCTTCAGTGCAATCACCCTCTCCTGATCGCCACCCTCGAATGCGTTGTCTACGTTTATTTTGAAGACATTTAGCGCCTGCGTAAATAAAACGGCGTCTTTATAATCAAACATAATTTGTCCTCAAGCGCTGCGGAACCGGGGGGGACGAGGGGGATATTCCTATCCTTTTAATGTATCAAGATTTTTGGACTCCCTATCCTGCTAATGTTAAAGTTTGTCCCAAATTCAGGGGGGTCATTATTCCGCCGCCCCCGGTTCCGCAGCCCCTGGATTTTTGGACTCCCTGTCCAGCTAATGTTAAAATGTCGATATAAGGGGGGACGGCGTCATTATCCCCCTGTTCCGCGGCCCCTGTTTGTTCTAAAAAAAACTTGTGATAATTAAAATATTTTCACCTCCGGAAACATCAGAAGCATTCGCCGTTTCTCCAAAATCTCCGCAAATGTCTGGCACGCAAAATAGGCACTCGTGATATCCCAGGGTTCATGGAGAAATCCAAGGACCTTTTCCCAGACCTAAACAAAATAAAACCGGAAGTAGAGATTAAATTCCCCTACTTAATCAAGTGATTTTAAAGTAATTATGAATGGATGGCCATTTACGTCATTGTTTCGAAGCTGTTCGAAAGCGCCCTCAGGAAATGGGTGATCGTTCACTCCAGCCACTCTCCGGTCACGGATTGTTCTCAGATCATTCTGAAGCTTCTCCTTCAGAATATTCCGTTTCTCTTCCCTACGTTGAGTATATAATTGATTCAAATAAATTTTTGTATAATATTCCATTCCACTAATTTTTTAAACTAATTCCACCAATCAAAGTTTTTCACTTAATTTGCTTTCTAGATTATTTCGAACATGAGTAATTATGATGTCTATTTACGTAAATGCCTCTATGAAATCAATATTTAAAATGATTTGAATTTTTTAAGTTTACATTGTTGACCGAGCTACAGCTACAATTAAGTTAATCCTAAAGCCTGGCCAGGTCAGGTAGACCGTTGCGTGAAATGAACTTTGGTGACTGCGCATCTTTTTAAATCGATTTTAAACCCAAACGACGAACCCTATTTTTTTCAGAATTTTAGGTCAACCATTAACGGCAGGGTCAACGGTTGATTTTTTTCGAATGGAACATGTGGCTTGCGATAGCCCATTCGAAAGCCCATAAAAAACTTAGCCAGACTGTAGACTTAAAATTTCGAAATTTTTTAACGGTCAACTGCAAAAGACCGTTGAAGATTTTTTCAAATGGAACATTTCTTGTGATAGCTCATTCGAAAGCCCTTTAAAAACTGAATAAGTTTGTTATATGAAAATTTTGAAATTTTATAACTGAACGGCAATCGGTGGCTAAAACAATTTGTATGTACACTGTTAGGGTATCCATTTGGAGTACCTATGCATCTTATGACAATTTATGGGGTAAGAGGGACAACAATATAAACAAGACAATATAACAGGATACCAAAGACAGCATTTAACCCTTTACTCAGCTACGTCCTTATCGCAGTTTTAACAGTTTTATTAATGTCGATTCGGGTAAATTAATTTTAAATTCTTTTCAATCTATCAAATTATTTGGCGACACCTGCTACATCATCACCTCAAGAACGTACTATTATATAATTCATTATGCGGATTTTGGAGAAGCGCCTGTAGACTCCACACACGAAAGCGTTTTAAATTGGGGAAGCATTTCCAAACATTCGATTCCTTCATGTTCTCAAGATATACATACATCCTGACCTTCACCTTTGCATTCGGTTCTTCATGGAGTACGCACGAAACGGAAATCTGTTCTAGTTCCTTAAGATGCAGCAATTCATCGAGCCCAATCATTTCCTTGCGGATCCAGTGAAGACGTATAATTTTCAAGTGTGGTAGATCAAGACGAACATTCGAAGTAGCATCGATGTCCATCTCCACGTCGGTGAAGATAAGTAACACTTGAAGAGTGTCCCGGAAGCGGTTGATGGCCGGAAATAGCTGTGACGCACGGTGGGATTGTAGTACCTGCATTGATGTAAGTGTGAGGTGCTTCAACGGCCAGGGCAATCCCATTCGGTTAGACATGAAGGTATCAGCCAAACCACTGTAACGTTCCAAAGTCAGTCCCATGGTGTCGCCATTGGAAGTGAGGGAGTGGTCCACACTTTTCAGATTGATACAATTTTTCAGGATGTGAGAAAATAAGGATTCATCAATTTCCTCACAACACCGGAAGTGTTCCAACGAGACCATAGCAGGAAACGGATGTTGATCCAACAATCTCCGCCAAAGAATTCTTGATTCTTCCTGAAGCTTAAAATCCAAAACGAAGCCCTTCAAGTGCGGTAAACATTGAAGCATTTCACAAAGCCGTTTATACGCATCAACATGATTTCTGTAGCCGTTCCATTCGAAGTTGAAGAACCATACGGATCGTCCGTGTATTCGAAGGAATTCGATCACTTTGCTTGAGAAAGGTTCTCCAATCTGGACATCTTCGTCCTTCACTTTTACGCTCACGTTTCGAATGCCGATGCTGGAACAAGTCGGGTTGAATAGAGAGGACGCCCGATCGACGGATTCTTCGTTCTGAAAAACGCAACTTCCGGTCGAACCCCGCTTATCCAGGCTCATCCAGTCCGTGTGCAGGTACCAATCAGGCTTGGAAAGGTCAGAGTTGAAGAGTTGAAAATCAGCAATTTCTTTCCAAGCTTTGGACACTCCGCGACAATCCAGGCAGATCTTTTTCCAATCTTGACATTTCTCCTTCCCAATCTCCCTATCATCCTTGTTGCCTTCAAAGGCGTCATCTACGTTTGTTTTGAGGATATTCAGGACCTGCAAAAACAAAAGTCAGCATTTGATTCAGAAATATTTGTTCAAACAATTTTTGTGATTTTTCACCTCCGGTAACCTCAGAAGCAGTCGTCGTTTCTCCAAGATCTCTGCGAATGTTCTGCATGCAAAGTACGCACTCGTGATATCATGGGGTTCACTGAGGAATCCAAGTACATTTTCCCAGATCTAAACAGAACCGGAAGTAAAGTCGAAGCATTTTAAAACTTAATCAACCGACTTTCAAGAAAAAATTGAGTAATTTCATATAATTTTGAAGAATGGCCTACGTTATTGCAGTGAAGTCGTTCAAAAGCGCATTCCGGAAATGGGTCATGGTTCACTCCAGCCACTCTTCGGTCAAGGATGGTTTTCAGTTCATGCTGACGTTTCTGTTCCAATACCTCTCGCTTCTCTTTCATCCGCTGAGTAACTAATTGGTCCAAATCAATTTCAGTCTCTTCCGCTCCACTCATTTTTCCTGGGATGTAAAAACTGGAAACTGCATCAAAATCTTTCACTTTGTCAAAAGCAACTCGATCAGTAATTCATATCTTTCTAATGCCCCTATTAATTTTAGTATTTAAAAATAATTCCAATTTTAAGTTCGCGTGGTTGACCGAGTTACAGTAGCCGTGTCGAGGTAGACCTTTCCGTGAAGAAATCAAAACTTGATGAAACGGGGCAATGCAAGAAACCTTTTTTGTTGTATTTGGAAACTCCTTGAGTAAACATCGAACAGTTGCATCCTCAATTCAATGACGCACGGTCAAATAATTAGTAATTAAGTGACAGAAAAGGTTTGACGACGGTATTGGAGACTCCCTACTCGCAAACGCTTTCAAACATTTAACTGCTCTACGTCTCCACTCTGTAAAAACTCCGCAATCTTCTTCACCTTGTGTTCTTCAAATATAACGCCTTCAACGACGATTTGTTCAAGAGACTTAAAGGTGCAGCATTTCATCAAAGCATTACTCAGTTTCTCAAGTATCATGTAATATCCATCTAAGTATGAAATGATGTGGTTTTATTACGTAGCTAACGTCATCAGCGGAGTATTGATTTCGATTGGGTTGTCTGTATGTCTGTGTGTCTGTGCGAATGATAACTTTCGAAAGAGGTCACCGATTAACCTCAAATTTGGAACAAATGTTCCTGGCGTACTGGGGATGACACCTATAACTTTTCAGAATTTTCGGTTAACTATTAACGGCAGTGTCAAAGGTTGAAATTTTTTCTAAAAGAGACATATGGTTTTTAATAGCTCATTCAAAAGCGCTTAAAAAACTTAGTAAGACTGTTATTTTAAAATTTCGAATTTTTTAACGGTCAACGGCAGGAACCGTTGAATTTTTTTTTCATTGTGACATAATAATATGGTTTGTGATAGCTCTTTCGAAAG